>PVJH01021093.1:0-39285 GCA_004026705.1 Nesogale talazaci
AAGGATGTGCCTTTGAGAACTAAGGAGCACCTGACCAAAGTCATGGTATTTTCAATTGCATCATATGTATGTGAGTGTTAGGGAATAAAATGGAAGAAGAATCACTGCATTTTTATTATGGTGCTGGTGAAGAATACTGAAAGTACCAAACACTACCAAAAGAACAAGCAAGTCTTTCTTGGATCAAGTACAGCCAGATTTATCCTTAAAGGCAGGAATGGGGAGATCTGTTTTACGTACTTTGGTCATGTCAGAAGAGCCCAATCCCTGGAGAAGAACATTATGCTTGGTAGAGGGGCAGTGAATAAGAAGAGGAGGGCCCTGGGCTGAGCTCCGGTGGCGTAAGTGGTTGAGTGCGGGACTGCAGCCCGCGGGTTTGGTGGTTCAAATCCAGTGGCGGCTGGATAGCGCCCACGACCACCAGAGGCAGTGATGCCCACAAAAAACAAACAAACAACCCCCCCCCCAAAAAAAAACAAAAACAAGCAAACAAACAAGAAGAGGAGGGCCCTCATGAGATGAATTCACAACAATGGCTGTAATAATGGATCCAAATATGAGAACAATGGTGAGAAAGCACAGAATTTAGCCGTGTTTTGTTCTGTTGCATAGGATAGCTGTGGGTTGGAACTGACTTGTTGGCACCTCACAATAACGATAGCAAACGCCTACATGGACTCGAGAGACTTCTGATGGCATTATGGCTATCAAGACCATTTCAGTGAGGGCTCAGAGGAAGTAAAGCGAGCTGTAACACTGGAGGCAGCACAGACACTGAAAAGCAGCAGTAGAGAAATGGTGGCTGCTGAAGCAGGAAATGAGTATGAAATGGTGTGGTAGACAACTCATGGAGTGTGAGAGTAGAGTATCTTGGGGCAGAGACTCACTGGCATAGCCAGGTGCCCCCCAGAACTTAAGAGCACTTCCCTGAGCAGGGTAGATGCTGAGCTGGCACAAGAAGCTTGAGGGGCCTAGGAAATGAGTGACTAAGAGGCCAAGGATCCAGGAAACTGAAACTGAAGAGAAAGGCAGCATGAGAACCAGGGCTGCCTTGGTCTCAAAGGGCAAGGCCATCATCACCTAGGTTTCAGAAGATTAGATCTTCACCAACTTAGTTCTGGAGTGCGGGGCTGCCACGCATGCCGCTCAAAGCTGAGGGGATGGGATAGTCATATCTGAAGGGCAGAAGATTGGGACCTCCTGGGAGCAAGGGCATGGGGAGCTTATGGTGTGGGATCGACACTCAGTTCAACTAGGAGAATAACGCCACCCAAAGCAGACACCATCTCAGTGACCCTGGGAGGCAGAGCTGAAGCTCAGAACTAAGGGGCTTGGATCTCGAATCCAGAAAGCATGACCAACATCCACAGACTGGAGCATGAGGCCACTGTCTAGAGCAGGGGTTGGCAAACTCTTGAGACTGAAGAGCCAATCCTGTCCCTCTTAACAACTTTAAAATCATTCAAGAGCCTTAAACATGTTTTTCCAAACAAATGAAATCACTGTGATCTAAAACAATAACCTTCAAATGTTTGCAATGTTACTTCAGAGTTGTATGTTCACCCTGAAAGAGCCGCATATAGCTCTCAGAGCTGCAGTTTTCTGACCACTGGCCTAGAGTTGTGGTGCTCAGCCTTCCTAATGCCATGACCCTTTCCTACAGTTCCTCATACTGGGGGGAGCCCCCCAATCATGAAATTATTTTTGTTGCTACTTCATAACTGTAATTTTGCAACTGTTGTGAATCGGATGACCCCTTTGAAAGTGTCGTTTGACCCCCAAAGGGGTCGCAACCTGCAGGTTGAGAACTACTGCTCTAGACCCACATCCCTCTGACTCCAAGACACATGGACGTCTCTAAGGAACATCTACAGATGTTGAAAGGAGACAAGGATATTCTTTCAGACTTGAGAGAGATAGAGATGGATGAATAGATAGATGATAGATAGATAGAATTTATTGTGAGATGGTGCCCTGAATTTGGACTGCTACCCTGCTAAACTTTGAGAGAATAAATTTCTATTTACTAAGGCCAACTACTTGTGATATGTCTGTTATAGAAGCACCAGACACCTAACACACTCCTCAAGACAGAATTAATAACTGTTTCCTTGGAACTCTCTTAATATGCTGTATTTGGCATTTTTTCCTTCCCAAGATGCTTTATGCAAATTATAGTCTACGGCTGATGCGTCTGTCTTCCTCACCAGATAGAAAAGCCCTTGAGGAGAGGGAGGTGATGTGTTCATTCCTGAGACACTGTCTGGTACCCACCTCAGTGTTTTAAAGATTAATATTAAATGAATTCCTGGCCTCCTTTCACCTGAGGGCAAATATCTTCATCTGCACCCATCTTCTCTTTCCTGGTCTCAGAGGGAGCAGCAAACTTCCCCAATTCTCTCCTCCTGTGTCTTGGGAGTTCCAGCTGTGGCTTGAATCTACAGATTTTTAAAATTATTTGGCAGCTAATGTACTCGTGCAAGCTTGTACATGAATAGGTACAAGAGGTCCCTTTGCCTCCCTGAAGAGGGGCCTTTATGCTTCAGAGTGACTTGGTGAAGGGGATGAAGAGAAGGCAGGGAGCAGGGCTGGAGAGAAGCAGGGCAGAATTGTCTGAGGGAACTGTGGGAGGAGTGCACAGTCCCTAGGAAGCTGAGGAAGCCAGGACTTGGTCTGCAATTGGAAGGGTTTAATCCAATTGTGTAAAACCCAATGGGGGTAGCCTCTGATGATAACCAGGGTTTCTAGCCTGAGGCGTAGTGCTTGCCTGAGCTTGGTGTTGGTTGTTTATTGATCCTCTCTTGTGAGGTAACTGCTGCTTTTCTCACAAAGTAGGACCATGTGAATGCTGTGAACTGGTGCCCAGTCCCGAGAGGAGGCAGTGCAGGAGGGGTGGGTAACCTCCTGAGGTCTGAGTCACAAATGAAAGCCCAGAGCTTCGAAGGCAAAGTAAGTGTTCGCTAGCACAGACTTATAGGATTTCGGGGTAGGAATGAATCTTAGAGATCGCTTGATTTCAAGGATAAGGATACTAATAGATGAGATCCCGAAAGGTTAAGTAATCAGCCCAAAGCCAATCAGATACTCAGGACAAAGCCCCAAGGCTCCTCTGCTTTCTCCAGTCTATCAGATTGCCAATGCAGGCCAGAGCTCCAGAGAGAAAGGGCCTCTTAGAGATCAAGCCAAGCACAGGCACCCAGCCTCAAGGGCTGAGCATTTCCTGAAGGATCCCAGAAGAAGTTGGCTGAGACCATGGTGATAGAGACACGAGGGCAGCAAGTGGGAGTGACATTTCTGGTGACTTTTCCTTCAGTGAGTCTGTTCGTACCCAGAGACTCCTTAGCTCGAATATTACTATGCTCCAAAGTCCCTGGAAAGTACAAAAGGTTAAGTGTGAGATGACAAACACAAAGGCTGGTATTTCAAACCCAGTCAGAGGCCCCTCAAAAGAAAGACCTGGTAATTTGTTTCTAAAAGGTCATAGCCATGGTCAAAAGTTATGGGGCAATTCTACATTGCCACACATGATCTTAGCCTTATCATGAGTTGGAATGGACATAATGATAACTGGTTTGGTTTTGCTTTGGCATGACACTGAGAAACCAAACACGCTGTCGTCCAGCCAATTTTGACTCCTCTCTCTCGCTCACTGTCATTCTGACTTATAGTAACTCTATATGACAGGCTAAAAATGCCCCTGTGGATTTCTGAGCTGAATGTTTTTGTGAGTAGAAAGCCCCAGCTGTCTTCTGAAGAACTGCTGGTGGTTTCAAACTGCTGACCTTGTAGTTAACAGCCCTATGCAACCAGGTCTTCTCATTCTGTCTCACAGTGGTCCCATATCGGATTTACACGATTGTTAATCTTTACAGGAGCATAAACCTCATTTTTCTCCTGCAGTGTGACTGGTAGGTTTGAACCCCCTTCCTCCCTTACTTTTTTTTTCCCTTTCCTCTGTTTCCCCTATCTCCTCCTCCTCCTTTGCAGTTGCCTTGTGTCAGGCACTGTGTACTATAGATTCAGACCAGTTTCTGTCCACAAGATATTCACAGCACAGCAAAGAAGAAGGGGCAGTGGTTGGGCTTGCTGGGCAGATTAATTTTATATTTGAGAATGTCCTTTACGTGGACATAATAAGAGAGACTTGCTAAGAACACTGTGGAAGGAAAACAAAGTGCTCTTTAGACAGGCCTCCCAGTTAAGTTTGAGAATCCTCAAATATAATTCCTACACATGCTCACACATTAAAAAAACATTAATATTTGCTGAAAGTATTATTTTTGAGGAAAGCCGTGTAAGTGCTTTTTGTTAAAAAACAAAAACAAAATCTGAATTCATTCAGGTAGGTTTAGAGTGATTGGTAAGTTCGCCCAGATCTGACAGTAGAGCTCACTCACATCAAACTCTCTGGAAAAACAGAGAATCGATCAAAGGCAGGAGGAATTAGGTTCATTCTCTCGCAGAAGTGGGACCTGGAGCCTGTGCCTGGCTTCACCTGGGCTCCCTCAGCACGTGTCCTAGGTCTCTGCTAGAAGTTGCTTCTCTGTGCTGCCACCAGGGCTTATGCGTCTGTTTTCACACCAGACTGAAAGAGCCTTAGAAGAAACCTCAACATTGTTGTCCTTTTGATGTCCCCAACTCTGAGCACACCGAGTTCTCCACATCAATTTCAATGTGCTTCCCTCTGTGGGCGTGGAAGACAGAGGCAGGGCGTGGATCCTGCCAGGCCCTTTTTTCCACTTCCTTCTTTTCAGAAAGCAGTCCTTTCGTAGTACTGAGAGTTCCTGTGCTTGACTGCTAACCCAACAGTTGAAGGTTTGAATCCACCCAGACCTCTGAGAAGAAAGGACTAGTGATTTACTTCTGGGACAGGAAACATCCAACATTGAAAACCCCACGGAGCCCATTTCTTCTTGGACACACACGGGGTCAGTATGAGTCAGTCAAGTCCACTGCCACTGGTCTTTCTCATGTGGCTATGAAAGAGACCAGACAGCCAAGAACAGGGCTCTCCCAGAAGCCCTTGTAGCTAAATTTCTGCCAGTGAATTAGATTATATCAGGCAAATGCACTAAAGGGAGACTTGGCTTTGGAGTTGAGGGAAGCAGGAGTCTGAATTGTGCAGTTTTGGATTTGGTCTTTGCAGTGGTTAGCTTCCTAATTCGACCAGGCATCTCTGCTTGTGACAAGAGGAGCCATATCCTTGGTGGCCGAGTTCTGTGATGCGACTTTGGAAATTGTTCCTGGATGCTCAATACAGAGTTGTCTCTGAAGGTTACCTAGTGAAACGATGAACCATGTAATTTCCCATACTAAACCTTTTGTCACTTGAGAGCTGATTTTTTTCTTTACAACAGAACCCTGACCAACACACCGTTCCAGGCACAGAGACCTAGGTACCAAAGAGTTCACATGAATCGGTGTGTAGTAGTTATAAGAGGAATGAAGTCTGCCTAGTTTTTCACATACTAAAACCAGACACGTCATTTGAGATACATGTACTAGTCAGGGTTGACTGGAGAAACAAACTCATAGACACTCATATGTGTATAAGAAAGAATCTTATATTCAAGAGCAATTGAATATTGAGTAAACATCTCAGCCCAGTTCAGATTAAGTCCATAAGTCCAATATTAGCCCATATATCTGAGATCAATCTATAACGTCCTCTTTTGACTCATGAGACACATGCTATGATGCTGAATGAGGAAAGATCACAGGCCAGTGGGTGGGAAGTCTTGTGGATTTAGTGGCAGTGGACATATCTCAGCACTAGCAGGGGTCTCCAAGTGGCTCCCTCAGCCCCAGAGCTCTTGAATAACTCCATGTGTCTTGTCCACAGGAATGTCTTACAGGGAGTGTGCCTGTATCCCACTTCTAGCCAGCTTTGAATCTCCTTAGCGACTCCAAATGAAGTCATCAACCAGTACCTGATTGACAGAATAGACCCCACCCCTTCACTCTTTAGTCTCAAGTTGACAACAGATTATTTAACTACCTCAACCAATTAACCAACAGACTAGAATGAGATTGAGTCCCCAAAGGCTGCCAGTGTACTGCTGAGGGACAGCTTCAGGAAGACAACAACAAAAACTGCCAGTTGGCTGACATAATTAGAACCACAACCATTAAACACTTTCAGGTGGAGCTAGCTGAGCAAAACAAAATCCTCACCCTCATGGAGCTTATATTTCCAACATGCAAATATGGAAGGAATCCCCCTCCAGCCTGCAAAAAAAAAAGTTGTTTATATATTATGGAAAGTGAATTCACTGGTAATTTAATGCATGTTTGTCTTATTCAAAACTTATAGTAAATAAAAAACAGAAGCTTATTGACTTACTGACTGGTCTTAGCTGAATTTAAGGGCAAGACAGAGGGATTGAAAACACGGGCTTAACATACCTAATTTCAAGAAATGTTGGACTGCTGTAGTTGTGAAGCATACTGAATGGACTGCCAGAAGAATGAACAATTGACAACCACGATATTGCTTCGAAATAAGGGTGAATAGACTTTGGCTTGCTCACTTTGGACACATCCAGAGAGACCAACCACTAGAAAAATATCCTGTGTTTTGTAACCCAGGGCGTCAGCAGAAGCAAGGACATCAGTCAATGAGATGGATGGATACAGCAGTCCAACAATGGATTCAACCATGCTAACAATGGAGTCAATGGTCATGAGAATGAATATTTCATTCTAGTATAAGGTCACCATGAGTTGGAATCAATTTACTGACAACTAGCTAATAATAACAGTGGACAATTTGCTTCTCTCTGGATTGGAGGTAATAACTCTTGAGTTTCCTTCCAGAACTAAGATCTATGCCTCCCTCCCACCCCCCTACTCCCTTTTTCTCCCTAACCACCCGGGTTGCTTGCAAAATCAAATAGTGCAACTATAGACTGAAATATATATTATATTTATTTCATCGTGACTTGGTTAAGGAACAATATAAAAAGGAAAGCAAGGAATTTTATTAAAATCTTTATAAGCACTATCCCAAATGCACTGCTCTAATATATGCTATTATCCCATACTCTCCCCTTCAAATGGATTTTTCCCTACAAACCTGCATAAATTTTGTTTTATGGCCATTTGACTTATAAAGCTATACATCATTAAAACTTTATTGCTCTGATACAAAATTGTACGCTCCTTCTGATTACAACCAAGCAAAATTATGCGTGCACATGGACAAAAGCCAGCAGAGACTAAGCAAAAAGGAAGTTCTATGTTGCGTGAGGGTCTGATGGCCGAAGTTAATGCTTTTTTTTTTTTCTCCTTTAGATGTTCCTTTAATACTCTTCAATAACATTTATACAAGACTATAATTTACCATTGATTAGATTCGAACAAATAATAAAACGTTTCTCTGATGGAAAAATATTTCAAACTCAATAGCATGTACGCGGATTTGCAGACTGGGTGTCTTTCAACACTCAACGCACCAGCAGATGGAGGGGCAGCCTAGCATATGCCTATCTATTGTTGTTAGCTGCCAGTAAGTAAATTTTAACTCTTGGTGAGAGAGTAGTGTTTTCTAGGCTGGAATGTTTATGGGACTGATGGTCACTTCTTTCTCCCTCAGAGTCACTGGGTGGGTTCGAACGACTAACTTTGTTGTTTTGTTGTTGTTGTTGTTAGCAATCAAGCGCTTAAATGTGATGCCCCCAGGCCTTGCCTTCTAAACCACACTTGCTGCCATAAAGTCCGTGCTGATTCATAGAGGATTCCCTGTGGGTTTCCAAGACGGGAACTATTTGCGGGAGGAGCAAGCCCAGTCTTTCTCCTGCAGAGAGGCTGGTAGTTTTGAACTCCTGACCCTGTGGCTCACAGCCCAGTGTGTGACCATTATGCCACCAGGGAGCCTATCATTTTGCTGCTCTCCTCCTCTAAGAGCGCTCAATAAAAAGAGCAATGCATGCAAGTCTGATGAAACTGAGATTCAAGCCCTGGTTCTTCCCTAAACTCTCAGTGTTAACTCGGAGCAAACCACTTACCCACCCAGTTTCTCATGGGAACAAAGTAAAGATGTCAGACAAGGTGATCTCTAAGACTCTTTTATTTCAAGTATTGGTTGACACTATGATTCTGTTTATTTATTTTTATTTATTTATTTATTTGGGGCATCACTGCCCTGACACTATGATTCTAAAGAGGAAAAATGATACTGAGTTTTGTTAATAAAGCAATACTGGGGCTCGGGGTGTTCACTCCAAGAACATCTTTGGGAGGGCTGAGCCCCAGTGGCGTAGTGGTGTTGTGCCTGACTGCAGCCCACAGGGTTGATGGTTCAAATCCAGCAGCAGCTCTCCAGGAGCAAGGTGGGCTTCCTTCTCCCACCAGGACCGTGATGCCACAAAAAACAAACAAACAAACAAACAAACTGAAAACATCTTTGGGGTGGTTATCAAAAAGGGCTCAAATACAATTAGGCACCCACTCCACTATTTTCAGATCGGCCGAAACAAATAACCCACTTGGAGTTGACTTCAACTCCTGGTGACCCCGTTGTGTCAGAGTCGGACTGCTCCCCAGGAATGCAGGTTTTCTGCAATGTTGGTTTGCTGGAAGTAGATCTCCACAGCTTTCTTCTGAGGTGAATCCTGAGGTCATGGTGGGTTGCACATGAGGTTGCTAACTGCGAGGTCAACAGTCTGCAACCACCAGCTGCTTTGTAGGAGAAAGATGAGACTTTTGATTCCCGGAAAGAAGTTATAGTCTTGGAAACACACAGGTGGTTCTACTCTGTCTTATAAAGCATGCTTTGCTAGTCTGGGTTGACTAGAAAAACAGATCCAGGACACGCATATATAGGTAAGAGGTTTATATACAATAACAATCAAATATTGATAAAACATCCCAGTCCAGTCGAGATCAAATCTCTAAGTCCAACATTAGCCCATATGTCCCATTCCTATCTATAAAGTCCTCTTCAGACTCACAAAATACATGCAATGATACTGAACGCAGGAAGATCACAGGTTGGCGGGTGCAAAGTCAGTGGCAGTAAAGCATCTCCGTGCTGGCAGGGGTCTCCGTGTGGCTCCTCCAGTTCCCAGGGCTGCATCAGGGTAGGTCCATGTGGCTTCTCCTCAGGGAGGTCTCACAGGAAGTCAGCCTTGTGAGTAGAGAGTCTCCAAGGACGTAAGCCAAGAAAGAGAGTGTGTTTCCTGCCTCCAGGGAGGAAATAGCAGAGCTCCCAGAATTCTCAGGAGAAAGCAATGCTCACACAGAGGCATCATTGGCTACGACCCGACTGACAGACGAGACGCCAGCCCTTCACTCAATCTGGTGTCCCAAATTGGCATCAGAGCATGTAACTGCCACAGCTGCTATGAGTCAGCTTTCACTAGGTGACAACGAGTTGTACTGAATGAAGTGTCTTCGGGTGGACTGGAACCTTCCACCTTTTGGTTAGCCATGGAATGCATTAGCCATTTGGACTCCCCTGGAGCTTTTGCAAATCAACAGTACCTCCCTATTTATTTACTTACTAAATATTTCCTGGTGTGAATGTTTACAGAGAAAATGAGGTACTTCTTTAACACTTTTTACACAAATGATTCAGCCGTATTGATTACAGTTTCCACATCATCATCCTTCTCATTCAATCTGTCCTGGTTGTACTATTTTTAGTATTCTAGTTTCCCTAGGAGGCCAGTCCCTAAAGGATTGGAATGCTTAATAAAGTGGAAGGGCAACAAAGGAGGGGAAGTCCTTCAAGGAGATGGATTAACACCATGGCTGCAACAATGGGCTCAAGCAATTATGAGGGTGGTGCAGAACCAAGCAATGTTTCTTTCTATGGTGCATAAGGTTGCCATGGCACCTGACAATGACAACAACAACAACAACGACCGTGCCCCTTCCTCTTAGTCTCCCATTTTGTTTTAGTGTTTGATCATTTGGTCTCACATAGGTGCTTTTTTTTAAAACTCCGAACATATTACTAATGAGTGATCTTTTGTTTTATGAACCAATGTGCTATTTAGCGAAAAGGTGACTTCAAGGGATAGTTTTGGTTTAAGGTTTAAAGAGTAGCTCGGGGTGATTTTTATGGGAAGTCGTCTAAGTCTCAGAGCCCCGCAAGTTTGGACTTTTTTTTTTAAGAATTTGAGTTCGGGGCTGAGCCCTGGTGGCGCAGTGGTTGTGCGTGGGACTGCGGCCCACTGGGACCGAGGTTCAATTCCAGCAGTGGGGTTGGACCTCCTACTCCCACCACCGGAGAGCAGTGATGCCCACCCCCCCCCCCCAAAAAAAAAAAAAAAAGAATTTGAGTTCTATGGTATAACTTTCCCCGGATCTATCAGGATTCATCTATTGTGATCTTGATCAGAGCAGTGGGTACTGGGTAGACACCATTAATTTCCTCTGGTCTCAAGGTAGATAAGTTCATGGTTCATTGGTAATACTATCTGTAGGCTACTTTACCCCCTTGAATCTTTGGTTCCATTCTTTCTCTTTTGTTCTGGATTAGTAGAGATGAGTAACTTATACAGTTACTTGCAAGCTTTTCAGACCCCAGGCACTACATGTCACATTGGGATGTAGAACACACACGTTATGAACTATGCATATTAACTTCATTGCCCAATGAGACTATGACCTCCTATTTTTAAAAACTAGCATTATTTTTAGACTTGAACTGACCAATTAAGACAATTCTACAGATACACCTCAGAGATATTGTGAGCATGTTCCAAACCACCTCAATAAATTGAGTACAACAATAAAGCAACACAAACAATTTTTATAAAAAGTTATGCCTATACTCTACTGTGGAGCTCTGGTGGTGCTGTGTGTTAGTCTGGGTAAACTAGAGAAACAAACTCACAGACACGCATATATAAGGGTACAGTTTATATACAAGAGGAATAGGACATTAAGAAAGCATCCCAGCCCAATTCAGTTCAAAGTCATAAGTCTGATATTAGCCCATGTGCCAGATACCACTCTAGAACATCTCCTTCTGACTCACGAAGTCACAGGCCAGTGGGTGCAGAGTCCGGGTGCTGCCAGGGGTCTCCCTGTGGCTCCTTGCTTCCAGAGGTCAGAGTCCATCAACAGCATCCAGTGATGGTAGAAACAACTCAGCGCTGGCAGGGGTCACCATGTGGCTTCTCTAGTTTCAGAGGTCTGGTTTCATCAGGGTAAGGCCATGTGACTTCTCCTCTCGCTCCTTCAGCTGCTCGGATGCTGCCATCTTTTCTTGTCCATAGTTCATGGTCTCTGAGACTAACTCCCAACAACTGGGGAGATAGCTCCTCATCTCCACCAGGGAAATACCAAGAGATTTCCCAGGAGTCTCAGGAGAAAGCCATGCCCATACAGAGGCCTCATTGGCTACTCAATGGCTATCTCTGGATTAACAGGATAGACTCCACCCCCACATCTCAGTCATGAAATTAACATAAGCACATGCTGTTAAAAAAACGTTGGCCTGCTAATAGCACAGTTGATGGCTCAATCCCACCAGCTGTTCTGAGCCTGTCTGCTTCTACAGAGATTTACGAAGCCTGGAATTGAAATGCCTCAATGGCAGTGGATTTGGTTTGGGTTTAGCAGTTTATGACACATAAAACAGCATTATGAAAAAGTTTGAAATAGTGTAAGAATAACCAAAATATGACACAGAGACAAGAAACAAGCTCCTGTTCTTTGAAAAATGGCACTGATAGACTTCAATAATGCAGATTTGTGTCAACCTTAAATCTATAAAACATGCCATGTCTGTGAAACTGGGGAAAGTGAAACATCCATAAAACAAAGCATGGTGGTACTGTTAATGCACATAGGTAGGGACGTTTAACTTATTATGCAAATACACAGCACTTGGCATCTCGCAATGTGGGTTTATGAAGAAAGGAAGACAAGCTCTAACCATAAATCCTTGTCACCAAGTCCATTCAGGCTCACAGAGACCCTCTAAGAAGAATAGGGCTGCCCCTTTGAATCTCTTAGACTGGAGTGCTTTAGGAACCATTCATGGAGTGGCTGGCGGGTTTGAACTTCTAACCTTCCATTTAGGAGACACACTCATAATCCACTACACCACCAGGGAACAGTGGGGATGTGTTGGATGCCTACAATGACAAGTGGAAGAAATTCGTCTCCAAAATAAACTTTAATGACTTACATAATTTTAAAAAGCCCTTTTCACTGTTGGTTTGAATGTGAGACTCTGGCAGTGTGTTTTTTATCATCTCTTGATCCTGATTATTCTATGTTGGCTTCATGCTCCAGCAGGGTTTCAATAGCTCCAAGCTAACCTCAGTCTGATTTGCCTGTATTATTACTCAAAGGCAACGACTTTTTCCTATTTTGGATTCTTTCATAGACTCTAAACTCAATAGTATTGTAAACAGATTTATATCACAGATTCTTGGCTTCTTAACCTCATCCTCCCACTCCCCCGATCCCCACACCATAATTGATGACCATCTGATCACTCACACTGTCTGTCCAGCATAATTCTGATACGGCTTTTGGTTTCTTCTTCTTTCAAGCTATACTTCCATGCTTAATTTCTTATTTCTTGTACTATGTTTCCTTTGTAAAATGAAGCTATTCTACTCTGACCTTTTCACCATTTCATCTTTTCCATCTCTATTCACCTCTCAATCTGTTAGTTGTGTCTTTACATTGTATAAGTTCATGGATGATAACAGTAAAGTATTCTGTAACCACTGTCAAATACCCATCAGTTGCTATACGTTGATTATATAATCTTAAAATCAATAACCATTGCTTACCTGATTACAATCATGTAAATATTGTTCAGTGGCATGAAAAATACTACATTTGAAATTATTCTCTGTGGATCAGGAATCATTACTGTTTGTCTGTCACTCAGTAGAGTTTGTTGCTAACATTTATTTCAAAAAGATCATTCTTTTTTATGCCCCACTAATTGCCTTTTCAAATTAAAAAATGGTTGTAGCAGGACACCAACAAGGAACTGTGAGAAATTTAAGCCAGATTCAGAAGAGAACATGAAGTTATGGATGTCATTGATGTTTTCAATATCTAAGCTAAAAGCAGAAAAATAGAAAAATATCTCCCTGAGCTTTATTGACTATGCAAAAGCACTCAATTGTGCGGATCGTAATAGATTATGGATAACATTGTGAAGAATGAGAATTCCAGAACACTTAACTGTGCTCATGAGAAAACTGTACGTAGAACAAGAGGCAGTTGATCAAACAAGACAAGGTGATATTGATGGTTAAAATCAAGAAACGTGTGTATCAGGGCTATATTCTTTCTACATACTTACTCAATCTATATGGTAAGTACATAATCTGAGAGTCTAGACCATAGTTTCCCAAAGTGAGCACCATCGCCCCCCGGTGGTATGTGAAATGATCTAAGGGCATTGTAAGAGCAAATACCTACACTTTATCCTGGATTCTGGGCTGGAGTACAAAAGGTTTTCATTGCTAGGGAGGTCGTGAGGAATTTTTTTTTTAAGAGGACAGTAGACCATATAAGTTTGGGACCCTCTGGTCTACACTGTTTGAAGAAGAAGACATCACCAGGAGTGGAGGAAATCTCATGAACAACTTGGGATATGCAGATGACACAACCTTGCTTGCTGAAAACCAAGAGAACTTGAAGCCCTTTATGGTGAAGATAAACGATCCTTGCCTTCTTCCTGGATTATACTTACAATGTAAAGGAAACAGAAATCTTTATGACTTGACCAACAAGCAACACCGTGGTAAATGGAGAAAAGTCTGAAGTTATCAAAGACTTCATTTCACTTGGATCTACAATCAGCGCCCATGGAAGCAGCAGTCAAGAAAGTAAATGACATTTGCAGTGGGCAAATCTGTGAAAAGCACAGCTTTTAAAGTGTTAAAAGCATGTCACATTGGGGATTAGGTGCACCTGTCCCATGACGTGGTATTTTCAATTGTCTCGTGTGCATGTGGAAGCTGGATAATTGGTAAGGACAAACAGAGGAGAATTTAGACACTTGAATTTAGTGTTGGGGGGAAATATTGAATATACCATGGTTGTGGTAGGTAGGTTTATTGTGCCAACATGACCAATGAACACTATGGGGTTAATTGAAAGGTGGGAGGATAAATGGCTCAGCAAGCCTCGCCTGTCTTGTCTCTTGCTCTTTGATCATGGGACCAGTGTGCGGCTGCCTTGCTTGTCCTGTACTTCCATTTGCAAGCTACACGACCTGTGGGACCCCTAACCCCTGGACTGTGTCATTGCAATTTGAGGTTCCTTCAAGCCCTGCTTCGCCATGCTATTGCAATATATGTCTCTTGAGTTGTTGGATCCTGTCCTTTGGCTGACTGTTGGTGACCTGCCTTGCTGTTTGCTGCCTGTGACCAGATAGCTTGAGTTGCTCTACAGAGGACTACCTGGCAACCCTCAAGACTTGAAGGACTGCCAGTATATTAGCTGTCTCACAGGAATAAGTTGCACTGAATCATCTGCACAGCTTTATAGATTGTCCATTTCTTATGTTATATCTATCTTGCTATGTAAGTATATATAAAATTATTAGTGTCCTGGTTTTGTTTCTCTAAAGAACCCTGTCCAACGTAACGGTCAAGCGAACAAAGTAATCTTGGAAAAAGTATCGCTTGAATACTCCTTACAAACAATGATGGAGGGACAAACAAGACAAAGAGGGACCAACCCTCAACAGGCACAGCGTGGTTGGCAAAGTAGAGGATTGGCATAAAAGAGGAAGACTCTATCAAGATGGAACAGCCCAGTGGCTTCAACAAGGGGTTTGAGCAAAGCAGTGATGGTGAGGAGGGTGAAGGCCTGGCCTATGTTTTATTTGAGATTATGTATCAGGGTTTCTAAGAGTCAGGACCAAGAAAATAGCCCCTAACAACCCCTTGCCTCTGTCAGGTCCTCATTTTTTTTCCAAAAAATGAAAACATACTTCTGTTAGCGTTATTAGTATTATTGCAAGTAGTGTCATTAATTCTAGAGCCCTCTATCTAGCTCATCTAAATTTCTATGTAGTGTTCTCTCTACTCGGACTCTTAGTCTCCTGGATCTATACCTCCTTTTTTGTTTTATGATTTATTACAATTTCAATACTTTACCTTCAAGCAGTTTTCTAAGGGAGAATAATGTGATTGGTAAAACTTTTGACTTCTTGTCTACATTAATGTGTCCGTTTTATCTGCACATTGCTTGACTCCTGTGGATTCATACTGCTCATATTCTTCTACCATCCTTTTCCTGGTAGGAGTGGCAATGCCCATCTGTGCTTGGCACTCATAGATAGATGCTGACTCATAGTGCCCCCTACAGGAAAGGGAAGAATATGCCTGTAATTTTTTTTCTCAATGATTTTATTGGGGGGACTCTTACAGCTCTTATAACATTCAATACATCATCTGTATTGAGCATATTTGTACACATGTTGCCATATTCATTTCCAAATATTTTCTACTTGAGCTCTTAGTATAAACTCTTCCTTCCCCCTCCCTTTTTTTTAATAAATCATTTTATTGGGGGCTCATATAACTTCCGTCACAATCCATCCATACATCAATTGTATGCAGGCTACATTTGCACACTTGCTGCCATCATCACTCTGAAAAAATCCTCCCTCCACTTAGGCCCCCTGTACCAGCTCCCCATCTTTCCCTTCCCTCCCCTCTCCCCCATGAACCTTTAATAATTTACAAATTGTTATTCCTTTTTCGTATTTTAAACTGTCCGATGTGTCCCTTTCCTCACTTCCCTGTTGTGTGTACCCCAGAGAGGAGGTTATATGTAGATCCCTGAAATTGGTTCCCCCTTTCCATTCCACCATTCCTCCACTCTCCCAGTATCACCACTCCCACCACTAGTCTTGAGGGATCATCTATCCTAAATTGCCCATGTTTCCAACTCCAGTGTACATCCCCTGGTCTAGCTGGACTTGTCTGGTAGACTTGGGATCATGATAGTGGGGGGGCGGGGGGTGGGAGGAATCATTTGAGAAGTAGAGGAAAGTTGCTTATTTCATTGTTGCTACACTGTACCTTGACTGGCTCATCTCCTCCCTGCAACCCCTCTTTAAGAGGATGCTGCTTCACCTATTGATGGGCTTTGGGTCTCCAATCTGTACTCCCCTCATTTATAATGATATAATTTTTAGTTCTTTGAGGCCTGATACTGGATTCTTTCAACGCCTTGTGGTCACACAGACTGGTGTGTTTCTTCTGTGTGGGCTTTGTTGCTTCTGAACTGGATGGCCGCTTATTTATTCCAGCCTTTAAGACCCCAGGAGCTATATCTTTTCAGAGCCAGGCACTATCAGCTTTATTCACCATCTTTGCTTATACACACATTTGTCTTCAGTGATTGTGTCGGGAAGGTGAGCCTCATGGAATTCCAATTTAATCAAACAAAATATTCTTGCACTGAGGAAGTACTTGAGTGGAAGTCCAATGCCCATCTGCTGTCCTACTACTAGCCCTATGAGTATATGCTCATTGATCTATTTCCCCATCATCACATATAAATATATGCCCCTATGTACATGCCTGTATTTAAACCTGTATAAATGCCCTTTACCCAACCCCCCCCCAGTTCTTTCCTCTATTTCCTTTGACTTTCCTCTTGTCCCACCATCATGCTCAGCCTCCATTTGGGTTTCAGTATTTTCTCTGTTATCTTACTCTTGATCAACCCCTATCGGACTTCTCACACCCACCTTGTCACTGATTTTGAATCAATTGTTATTCCCTTATCCCTGGACTGGTCAACACCACCTCTTTCCCCCCTCCTCCCATGTCCCCCCTGGAACCATCAGTCCCATCATTTTCACTGCCAGACTTTTCATCCAGCCTATCTTATCTAGAGAGACCTGCAGAGGTAATAATATGTTCAAAAAAAGACCTCCTAAAATGAAGCAACCAAAGAAAATAAAACAATGATAAAAAACCCCAATGCCCAATATATATGTAAAAATGATGAAAATATCGAAACCTGTAAATAGTTCAAGGTCTGTTTGTTGACCTCCAGGAGTGTCCCCTGGTTGAGTCGCATGGGGTGCCACACCCTGCCCCCCAAATATATCCTTGGCCCTCCGCCTGGAACTCCATGCTCTGTTGCACACCGTTAGTGTTTTGCCATGGTGTGGTTGGGTCAGACAGGGTATAATCCTGACCCTGTTTCTCCATTGGTGACCCTGAAAGGCCTTGGGTCAGTGAGAGTAGCCATATTTCATAATGGGGCTGGCCATATGATCCTTTCTGCGCATCGGCTGTTCTGAGTGGGAATATCGTTCTGAAGGCCTGGTGGGCCAGGATGCACTCCATTCTCTCTTCCACCCCCTTCATTTGTTCTCATGTGCTCTGGTCATATGCCTGTAATTTTATGGTAGTAGAAAACTCTGTCTGTCTCCCTCAGAGTGCCTGGTGGTTTCGAAATGCTGGCATTTTGGTTGCAACCCAATGTGTAACCACTATATCATCAGTGCTCCTTAAAACACACACACACTCACACATATAGTATGATACTATAAATATAACAAATAGTAATTCATTTAACCATTTGTTTAAGTGTTGATATTAAGTATATGTCTAGAGGTTTTTGCTAATACAAATAATACTGAGCAATAAAAAGAATAATGAATATCTTTGCCTGTAAGGAGCTTTGGTGGTGATGCTGAGTGTTTGGACTCCCTCACCAACCACAAGATAGGTGATTCAAGCCCATCAGCCACCCCAGGGGAGAAAAATGAGTCTATGTGTTCCCTTAAAGATGTATAGCGTTTGAGACCCTGCATAGGGTTGTTATGAGTTGGGATGGATTGCACTCGATCACAGTGGGTAGGCTTATATGTGTGTATAAATGATCTTTTTTCTTTTAGCTTTATGATTATAGAACTGCAAAATTGGAAGCAGCCACTCTGAAATCACTTTCAACAAGTATTATTTTGTGAGACTGTCTTGGGAAATATTTGACAGTGTTACGGATTATCATTTAAACGCTCTTGTTATCAAATTTTATATTACCATTGTTCCAATCTGTATTGCTTTGATTACTTGAGAGAGTGAACATTTTACCTGACTTTGCTAATCATTTATATTTAATGCAGGAGAATTGTTTGCTTATTCATTCATGAACTGAGGGTCTTACATTTGTATACGATCTTTGACTCTATTAAATATATTAACTCTTTGGGATTTTGTTACAGGCACTCTCTCTGATCCTGAGTCATTCGATGCTTTGAGTCCCCATCATGCCAGCACCATGGGTTCCTGGGAACAAAGGCTCAGGCACGGGAGGTAGAAATAAGCAGACATTGGGAAATATTCTGGTTTCTGCAGGGTTCTGAGGGCTGTTTGTTTGCTGAGGAGGACACTGATGTGAAGCCTAGCTGAGTCATTAGGTTTTATAGGTAACACCTGAGTAGATTAGCAAGGCCAAGTGGCCTAGGAGGAGACTGGAAGGCTGAGAAAGGACACAGGTCAACAGTGCCCTCTGAATCAGGAGTTGTGGCTGGTGAACTCAGAGTCACGGGGACAGTAAGAGAAAAGTGTGACTCTGACATCTTAGTGTGTATGAGCAAGGGCTGTGCTGAGACTTTGGGGAAGCCTATATGACAATATGCACATAACCAAAACCAACCAACAAACTTTGGATTTCAACCCATCACTACCCTATAGGACAGATGGCCCCTGTGGGTCCCTAACACTGTTAATTCTCACAGGAGTAAAAAGTCTCATCTTCCGCAGAATGGATGGTGGGTTTGAACTGCTGACCTTGTGGTTAGCAGCCCAAGATGGATGCTTCAGAGCAAAATTTTGACAAATGCATATGAAAGGATTTAAAACTATGATGCAAAGGAAATAACCTAAATGTTTTTGTTTTTCAATACAAGGGTAAAGCAAAAATACCAAAAAACAAAACAAAACCAAAAACAAAACCCCAACCCCAGCCCTCAATACCACAGACTCAATTCCAACTCACTTTGGCCCTGTAGGACAGAGGACTTCTGAGGGTGCTGCACAGGGTGTCTGAGGGTGCAAGTCTTTACAGAAACAGCTTGTCTCATCTTCCTGCTGCTGTCCCCATTAGCAGACCAGTGCTTAACCTGCCCTGCACCATCACACTTGGATGTGGATTTTATTCTTCAAAAGCCAGCACAGTTTCTATTGCCTTAGGAAATTATAGTCTCACTTATATAGTTTATACCACACATCTTTTAAAAAAATCATTTTATTTGATGGTCCTACAACTCATCACAATCCCTAAATTCATCCATTGTGTCAAGCATATTTGTACATTTGTGGCCATAAATATTGCTTCCTACTTGAGCCCTTGGTATCAGCTTCTCATTTTTCCCCTCTCCCTCCCCCACCCTCCCTCATAAACCCTGAATAATTTAGAAGTTATTATTATTTTTTCATGTCTTAAACTGACAAAGGTCTCCCTTCACCCACTCTTCTGTTGGCCATCCCCCTGGGAGAAGGTTATAGATAGATCCTTGTGATCAATTCCCGTTATCTGCCTTCACATTCCCCTTCCCCTCCTGGTATGGCTACCCTCAATATTGGTCCTGAGGGGGTTATCTGTCCTGAATTCCCTGTGTTTCCAGTTCTTATCTGTACCCTGTACATGATCTGCTCTAGCAAGATTTGTAAGATAGAATTGGAGTCATGATAGTGCGGGGGGGTGGGGGGGTGGGGAGAGGAAACATTAAAGAACTATTGGAAAGTTGTATGTTTCATAGTTGCTACACAGCATCCTGACTCGCTTGTCTCCTCCCTGTGACCTTTCTTAAGGGGATGTCACCTACAGGTGAGCTTTGAATCTCCACTCCACACTCCCTCTCATTCACATTGATATGCTTTTTGGTTCTGGGTCTTTGATCACACAGATTGATGTGCTTCTTCTTTGTGAGCTTTCTTGTTTCTGAGCTAGATGACCATTTGTTTATCTTCAAGTCTTTAAGACCCCAAACGCTTTATCTTTTGATAGCCAGGCACCATCAGTTTTCTTCACCACATTTGCTTATGCATCTGCTTTGTCTTCAGCAATCATGTCAGGAAGGTGATCATCATGCAATGTCAGGTTAATAAAGCAAAGTGTTCTTGCATAGAGGTCCAATGTTCATCTGCTACATTAATACTAAGTCTATAAATATATGTACATAGATCAATTTCCGCATCATCCTATATAAGTATATTTACATATATATTGCCTGTATTCAGACCTCTATAAATACCCTTTGCCTCATAGTTCTTCCCTCTATTTTTTTGTTTTGTTTTTGTTTTTGTTTTTGTGGGCATCACTGCCTCTGGTGGTCGTGGGCACCACCTAGTGCTGCTCCTGAGAGCCCTCACTGGATTTGAACCACCAAGCCCGCGGGCTGCAGTTCCGCACTCAACCACTCATGCCACTGGGGCTCAGCCTTCCCTCTATTTTTTTTAACTTTCGTCTTGTTCCATCTTCTATCATGCTCAGCCTTCATTTGGGTTTCAGTAATTTCTCTTGGCTACATTACCCTTTATCAAGCTCTACCCGGCTTCCTTCACCCTCCTTGCCATCGATTTTTAGATCAATTGTTGTTCCCATGTTCCTGGGTATGTTAATACCCATTGCCTTTTCTCTACCTCATCCACCCCCGTTTCCCCCCAGAATCATTGGTCTCAGTGCTTTTTCATCCAGATTGTTTATCCCACCTATCTTATCTAGATAGATATGCACAGCTAATAAATAAAGAAATAAAAGCCTAGAAATAGTTCAGGGTCTGTTTGTTGACCATTAGGAGTGTTTTCTGGTAGAGTCTGATGGGGTGCCACATCCTGGCCCCAAAGTCTATTTTTGGTCTTTCTCACTCTAATCCCCTTGCTGTTCTGTTGTGTGGCGTAGTGTTTTGCCTTGGTGTGGTGAGGTCAGAAAGGACACAATCCCCTCACTGTGTCTCCAGTGCAGTCCCCCATAGCACTGTGGATCATTGAGGGATGTCGTGTCTCCTAATGAGGCTGGCCCTATGGTCCTCTCTGTGCATTGGCTCTGAGTGGGAACATCGTCCTCAGGGGTGGTTGGGCCAGGATGTACTCCACTCTCTTTTTCTCCCCCTTCATTTGCTCCCGTGTGCTCTGCTCAGACATGTCCCTCTCCCTGAGCTGTCGCTTCAGTGCTGTTTTCTGAAGTGGACTCTTCTGAATAACGGGCTGTCCACATAGTTGGGATTGGGGGCACTCCTTCAGACCGCTCTACTGGTTCCCTGCTTCATGCTGGTATGTGGCATTCACATCTTAAGCACCATGTTGAAGTCTGGTCCCTCTTTCCCTGTGGAGATATAAGCAATACCCTCCTATTGGGTAGGTTAGTGCTCTGTTTCCCATGTATTTTGGGGGTCTTTCCCCCCTACCTTTTTAGTTGGCTATCATATGTATCCCTGGACCTCACCCCAGGGTTGCTTGTATACAGTAGCTTTTCCCCTATGCCTCTTTTGCTTTTTTAAGCTGACCTCAGCAGACTCATATTGTACTTGTCCTTTTGTGCTTGGCTTACTTTGCTTGGCATAATTTCCTCCAATTCTTCCCATGGGCTAATGTGCTTCCTACGTTCATCACTGCTTTTTAGGGATGTGTACTCTATTGTATGTAGGTACCACACCTTTTTAATGCATTCATCAGTTGATGGACATTTGGGTTGTTTCCAGCTCCTTGCAATTGTGAACTGTGCCACGTTGAACACTGGAGCACAGATGTCTGGCCGTGGTTTGCTTCTTGCCTCTTCTGGGTATATGCCAAGTAGGGGGATTGCTGGGTCATATGGTAGCTCAATGTACATTTGTTTTAGATATCGGCAAATTGATTTCCATAGTGGCTGTACATACCTACAAGTCCACCAGCAGTGGAAGAGAGTTCCTTTCTCACCATAGACCCTCCAACACTTGTTGTTTTCTGATTTTTTTAATTGGGCTATCTTTGAAGGTATTAGGTCGTATCTCATTTTAATTTTCATTTTTCTCATGACTAATGATCAGGAACATTTTCTCCTATGTTTATTGGCCATTTGGATTTCTGCCTCTGTGAGTCTTCTGTTCAGGTCCTTTGCCCACCTCTAGATTGGGCAATTAGCAGAGTATTATAGATTTTAGTAATAAGACCTTTGTCTCATGTGTCATTGCTAAGGATGTTTTCCCAGTTCATGGGCTCTCTTATTACTTTCTTGGTGAATTCTTTCAATGTGCACAGGTGTTTTATCTTCAGTATATACCACTTGTCAATTTGTGCATCCACTGTGTTTGTGTCCTTTCTTATTTCTGGTAGTCTATGTATTACCTGAGCCGTAGTTCTCAGGTTTGTCCCTATTTCCTTATTGATGACCATAATAGTTTGGTGTTTTACCTCAAGTTCTGTGACCCATCTTGAATTTATTCTTGTGCATTGAGTGAGATAAGGATCTTACTTCATTTTTTCTGCAGATAGATATCCATTTTTTCCAGCACCACTTGTTGAAGATGGTATCCACTTTCCATTTGAATTTTTGGGGCCCTTATCAAAGACTTGTTGCTTGTATGCTGATAATTTTATTTCTGGGTTTTCTTTTCCATGGGTATGAGTGTCTGTCACTATGACAATACCATATGTATACTACATATCTTATGTAATAGAGCACACATGAGTAAATATTCTCTTTCCCTACTTAAAGAAGATTTTATTTGTTTTGGAAGGGAGCTGTTGAGAAATTCTGAAGATATGGAGCATAGGGAAAATAAATATGTTTAGATAGGAGATTTTATTGAGTGCTATAGTCCCTTTAGTATTTTACAAGTCACGAATAGTTAATATTCCTTATTTTTGTGTTTTGGGTCAAGATCTTCAGAACTGAATTATTTTGTCTCTGGGTTCATACAGATTGTGTCTTCTCTACAATAATTGTTAGAGCCCTGTTTTTTAAAAGGAAGAAAATTAAGTGTACATGATCAATAGAATTAATAATAACATTTATACTTTTTCTTGAAATAAAAAATCATGGCTATAAATTGGAATTTTATCTTTAACCTTGGTGTTGACATGGAAAGACAAACTATCAAAGGGTATAGGTTTGTCTTCTCAAACATCCTTCTGTGTTTGTTTTATTTGAACCTCATTTTCATTTCACAAAAGACTTGAGTTTCCTATCTCTCCTCTGTTATTTTCTATACTGGGGATAACTTCCCATCTTTTCTTTTCTTTTTTTTGGGGGGGGGGTGCATCACTGTCCTCAGGTGGTGGGAGTAGGAGGCCCAGCCTTTGCCCCGTGGAGCTGGAATCAAACCTCCATCCCAGTGGGCCACAGTCCCGCACACAACCACTACGCCACCAGGGCTCAGCCCCCCATCTTTTCTACATCTGGCAAGCTCCTATTCATACTTTAAGACCCAACTCAATGATCCCTTGCTCTAAGAAAGCTTTAATTGTTCAGCTGGAATGAATCTGAATGTTTTGATGGCTATTAACTTGTTTATCTTCTTCTACTAAATACCCTGAGGTTTGATTTAACATTATATTCCCAGGGTCTAGTTCCAAACCCAAACACTCACTGCTATCACTCATTTCCAACTCTTAGAGATTCTATAGGATAGGTTAACACTGCCGCCACTGCGACTTTTGAAAGCCGTAACTCTTTATGGAGTGGAAGAGTTTGGACTATATGCCTCATGGTCTATTTCAGTTCATAATGGACTGACACATGAGGCATAGAGAGCTTCTTATGGCAATTGGAGTTTCTATTTCTCTTTCCTGGAGTTTCTCAACCTGAGTGAAAGCAACCCTTTCAGGGAAAATAGAACTGCCCCCTGGGCTATCTGAAACTTAAATCTTGATAGGAGCAGATAGCTTCATTTCTCCTCCCCTCTCCCTCTCTGAGCTACTAGTGGGTTTGAACCATTGACCTTGTGCTCAGCAGTGCCACGTGTAACCCTTGAAGTCTTGTGTTTGAGCCAAATGGGTGCCAACGGGTTTGGTTGGAGTTTGGGTGTTTCTCTATGGAGGGACTTAGAGCATCATTTCTTTCTTTTGTGCCTTGTCAGAGAAGGAGAAAATATCTCTGATTACTTGGTTTCCATGGGAGCCAGCCTGAACTTAGCAAGCTCCCCCTCTGCCTTGACTGGGTAGATGAGATGAATTCTGGGCTGAGGTCTTAGGAAGCTCATTGTGACTGTGCGCTTAAGCCAGTAGTTATCAATCAAAAGGCTGACATGCTCATCTCTGTCTGGCTGACTTTCTCTCTCTCTCTCTCGCTCTCTCTCTCTCTCTCTCTCTCTCTCTCTCTCTCGGCTCCTGCCTCCTGAATGGGAGAGATGCATTATCTATTGCTCCCCCACGAAGCCCCCAGCACCTGACATTTGTACAGCGCTTTTCAGTGTACAAAGCACTTCCATATCCATTATGTGAAGTGCCGTAAATAAGGTAACAAAGTGCTGTGTGAGTATAGGGAAGGGAGTGATTCATTTTAGTTGGGGAATACCACAGAAAACCTCACAGAGAAGCTGGATCTTTCTGGGCCTTGTTCAACAGAGGTTTGGGGCTGGAAGATCTCTCAATTCCATGCTTCTAAACACTTAGAAAAAGAAGGGAATGCTTGGAGGGCGTTTGGACTGTTTCTAGACTTGGCCTCACCTGCCATATGGCTTGCTCTTTGGGTCCACTGTACACTGAAGACATCTTGCCCTGGTTGGACCTCAGGATTACGAGGCTTTACCTCAGGTGGCCCGGCTCTGCCAGCTGGTCTGGGAAATGCTATTGAGACATGGGAGTTCCTGGGTAGGACAAATGGTTAAGTGCCTGGCTGCTAACTGAAAGGCTGGTGGTTCAATTCCAGGCACGGTCACCTCAGGAGAGAGGCCTAGGGAGCTATTTTGGAAAGGTAATAACCTTTAAAAACACTGTGGAGCCCTGGTTTTGTCTGGCACCCAGGGGACTGCTGTGAGTCCGAAGTGACTTGATGGCAATGGGTTAGGTTTGGGCTGGGTTTACCTGACATTCTCTCTTGCCTGAAAACAAACAGACAACAACCTCCCAAACAAATTCAAACTCACTGTCATCTTTCCCTTGAGAAGCACCTGGTGATTTCGAACAGGCGACCTTGTAGATTGCAGCCCAACTTGTAACTGCAACCCCACAGAGAGCGCTTGTTGAGGCCCTGATGATCCCTCTCTGGGACCATGGGTGACCGGACCGACCCCTTTCTTCACCATGGGAGCAGCTGGCACAGACGGGCATTCTTTGAGCTCTAATATTCTATAATCTCTAAGACTTAGAGCAAATTTAGAAGCTCTTGAGCCTCTCCCCTTAGTTACACCAAAGATCTCATGACATCAAAGACACTGTCCCAACTGGGATCCCCCTGAGTGACTTTGGAATCCCCACCCGTTTTCCTAGTGTGGGTCCACCAATAGACACTTCTTGATGTCGATGTGCTAAAAGGCATTTTGGAACAAACAGCTTCCCCAAAAGTGCCAAATTCTAATTGACATTGTTTTTCAAAGTGTTAGAATATAAATTGAATTTCAAGGCAGGGGGAAAAATTAGAATTGGAAGTAAAGGAAGTGAATTTACAAGCAGAAATGAAATGAGTCAATCTAATTTCAAAGCCTGTCCTGAACCAAGGGTAAAATAACAAACAGGGTTTGTGAAAAAAAGGAAATCTAATATTTATAAGGAGTTCAACATCTAAGGGATGATAAATTGCACTTGAGAGGAAAGGCTGCATTAGATAAATTTTATCTTGACATTGAACCCTTTAAAATGCCTGCAGAGCTTGTCTTGTACATCTGTTGTGGCCCACATGCCAGTCTGTCCCTGGTAGTAACTGAAGGGTTATTTTGCTGAGAAAAATCTGTTTGACTTAGAAACTGCAAGAAAGGAAAAAGAAGCTTAGCGATTGGAATCTAAATGACTACTAGGAAAATTTCAAATGCCACCATGGCAGAAAAAAAAGATGAACACGTCTGTGATAATTGACACCTCTTCTTACATTCAATTCTATTCTATACGATCTCTGCACACATTCTTAGCCTGGTGTAACATCTTTTAAGTCTGTTTTGAATTACAATAGAGAATATGACAAAAGAAATCAAATCAGTGAAGCGCATTGTTGGGTGAAATTACCTGTGCTGAAACAAATCTGTGGGGATGGGACACTGGGTGGTCCTGCTTCATGGTGGGCCCTGAGAATCTCCAATCAGGTTACCAGGCATAGACCAGGGAAGGATGGGGGCTTGGGGGTGGGGATGGAGCAGGAGAGGACAGTATCCCAAGCTAGGAGTGTATAGGAATGGATGGGTATGGAGTAAGGAAAGAGAGAGAGAGAGAGAGAGAGAGAGAAATAGGGACCTAACAAGCGGGGTGAGGACTAGTTGAGGTCAGAAGGTCTGGCCAGTTGCTCCTGATGTGACGCTTCTCTCTGCACTAAATGAGTCAGCTCCTCTCATGGGCAATTTCCCTCATTCATCAAAGCTTTGCAGGGACTGGTGAAAGGAAGTGCATTTAATGACAAGTAACCCCCAATATGTTTTTAGAAGGATGATTCGCGGTAATGAGTTCTCACCCAAGAAAAGGCTATTAGGTATTATTTATTTTATAGCAACATAATGTGTTTGGTAACACACAGGTGATTGCACAGCCAGGCATCCAGTGCCATTTTGATGAGTTTTTTTAAAATTGCTTCCTGCTGCCACAACGTCAAATCCGACTCTGTGACACTAGTCAAATATGGATCAGGGCTCCTTCACGTGTTCTGTCACGTGCTTTGGAGGAGGCTGGTAGCTTAGTGGTCACATGCTGAATTGTTAGCCTCGAGGCCAGCAGTTTGAAACCACCAGCTGCTTCCTGAGGAGAAAGATGGACTTTCCACTCCCTCACGAGTCATCATCTTGGAAACCCACAGCCAGTCGCTGTTTCCCTTGTCCTCTAGGGCCATTACGAGCAGGAATGGACTCAATGAATGGCTGCAAGTTTAGAGTTTCATGTGTCTTGCACCAATGCGTTCTAAATTTTACCTAGAGATAGATGAAATGATTGTGACACAATAGTTGGTGGCAGCAGTTTGAGCTAGCTCTATCAATACGAAGTATTGGGGTCAAATCCAATTTCTACCACTTGCCTCTGGAACTTGATTTGAGTACATCAAGTCTCAAATCATTTTCTCACTCCCCAAAGAAGGGTAAAATCTGCTTTGAAGAGGAATGAGCCAGCCAGGGTGCAGTATAGCATCAATGAAACACACACAATCCTCTGATTCCTTGAGGCTTCCTCGCTCCCTACTATCCTGACCTCAATACTGCCTTTCACTTCAGGTTAGACACGAGTATGTGTACAGGTACAGATAAGAGAGAGCAGCTCAGGGCATGTGGAATCCAAGAACCGGAAGGGGAGTAGCGATACAGGAAAGTAGAGGAAAGGTGGCAGGGAAAGGGAGGAAGGGAGAATCAATCACAGTGATTAACACATAACCACACACACACCCCAACCCTCCACCCCAAGGGAATGAACACCAGAAACAGTGGGTGAAAATGAAAGGACACAGTGGTCAGTGTAGTATTTAAAAATAATAATCATTTATAATTATGTATTATATAAATTATCTATAATTACACATTTATAATCATTTATAATTTATCAAGGGGGTTTTGGGGGTGAGGGTGGGGAGAGGAACTGATATCAAGGACTCAAAATAATGGTGACAACATATGTACAAATATGCGTGATACAATTGATGTATGGGAGGCTCCAGTGGCGCAATCGGTTAGCACGCGGTACTTATACAGCAATTGATGTATGGATTGTTATAAGAGTTGTAAGAGCCCCTAATAAAATCATCTTTTAATAGAAAATAAAAATGAAGTGTATGCGATGGTGAAAGGTCTAGGCAATAGACATCAAACGGGGGAAAAAAACACACCACATATCACTGTGTACACACAACCCCAAGGTGCCCACTGAGGACATGTGGGAGCATGAGCAAGAAAGCTGATGGTGGCCAGCTATCAAAAGATACAGCATCTGGGGTCTTAAAGGCTTGAGCATAAACAAGCAGCCATCTAGCTCAGGAGCAACAAAAGCCACGATAAAAGAAGCTCACTTGTCTGTGCGATCATGAGGTGCTGAAACAATCAGGCATCAGGCATCAAAGAACAAAAATCAAAATCAAAGAACCAATTAACTCTCGATATTGCTGAAGACAAATGGATACAGAGGCAAACAGAATAGAAGAAACGATGGTGTCCAGCTACCAAATGATTGAATGTCTAGAGTCTCAAAGACTTGAAGATAACAAATGGCTATTCAGCACGGAGACAGCAAAGTCCATAGGGAAGAAGCACACCAGCAAGTGTGATCAAGAGGGGCCAAAGGGAGCAGGTATCGAGCATCAAAGAACGGGAATCACTTCATTACGAGTGAGGGGAGGAGCAGGGTGGGGACCTAAGGCCCACTGGTGGGTAATTGGTCACTCCTTTACAGGGGAGCCATGGGAAGGAGACAGACTAGCCAAGGTGTAGCCGGGCAATGATGATGCATACAAGTTTCCTCTGGTTTCTGAGGTCTTCCTCCTCTCCCCCCCTGCAACCATCATGGTCCCAACTCTACCTTGCAAATATGGATGGGCTGGAGAAGGTACACTAGTGGAGAGGGGAGCTGGAGATATGGGGAAATCAGGATGGGTGAGCCCCTTTGGGCCAGTGGTTAGATTGGAACTACTGGATGGGTGGAGAGAAAGTGGGGTAGAGAGATGGAACCAACTGCAAGGATCTACATATGACCTGTCTGGAGGACGGGCACTGGGAGAGTGGGTTGAGGGAGGTGTTGGGCAGGGTAAGATACGACAGAAAAATAATAACTTATGAAGTATTGAGGGTTGATGGGGGAGGGAGAGCAGGGAAAGAGGGGAGGGATTGGAGAAGTTGATACCAAGGGCTCGGGGGGAAAGCGCGGATGTTTGGAGAATGATGACGGCAGTGGACATGCGAGGGTGCTTGCCACCGTACGTTTATTTATGTATTGGAAAAACTATGTACCAGCCCCTAATAAAATGATTTCTAATTAAAAAAAATGAAGTGTATGATATGTGGATGTAGTGGAAAAAAAAAAGAAGAAGATGAAGAAGAAGAAGAAGAAGAAGAAGAAGAAGAAGAAATGAAAAAACCCTAATTTGAAGAACTGTTTTAAGGATTAACTGAGAAAATTTATAAAAATTCCAGAATAAAGCTGAGCCCTGGTGGCTTAGTGGTAGTTTGTGGGACTGCGGCCCACAAGGTTGACAGTTCAAATCCAGCAGCAAGGCTGGGCTTGCTACTCCCACCAGGGCAGTCATGCTACAAAAACAAAAAAACAAAAAGCAAAAAACTCCAGAATATAAAAGCTCATTAAGGGGGCAGAGCCTCAGTGGCATAGTGGTTGTGTGCAGGACTACAGCCTACTGGGTTGGTGGTTCAAATCTAGCAGCAGCTTTCTAGGAGCAAGGCTGGGCCTCTTACTCCAACCAGTAGGCAGTAATGCTCCCCCCACCCCCCCAAAAAAACTCATTAAGTTCCCATGTTATCTAAACATTTTGGATGAATCTTATTTTTCTAAAAAATAAAAAAGGGTTATACAAAAATTTTATTTTGAAAAGTGTTTTGCTGTGGTGAAGAAAGCTTATGGTGTCCAACTATCAAAAGATATAGCATTCTGGGGTCTTAAAGGCTTGAAGGTAAACACGTGACCATATAGCTCAGAAGCAACAAAGTCTACATGGAAAAGCTCACCAGTCTGTGTGACCACAAAAGGATAAGGTATCAGGCATCAAAGAACTAAAAATTTTATTATTGTAAATGAAGGTGAGTACAATTTGGGGACCCAAAGTCCATCTGTAGGTAATGGACTTCCTCTTACAGAGGGGTTGCAGGGAGGAGATGAATCTGTTAGGGTGCAGTGTAGCAATGATGAAACATGCAAGAATCTGTTAGGGTGCAGTGTAGCAATGATGAAACATGCAAGAATCTGTTAGGGTGCAGTGTAGCAATGATGAAACATGCAACTTACCTCTAATTCTTCTATGCTTCCTCCTTCCCACTATCATGATCCCAATTCTACCTTACCAATCCAGCTAGACCAGAGGATGTGCACTGGTACAGATAGGAGCCAGAAACAGGGAATCCAGGACAGATGACCCCGCAATACTGGGAGGGTGGAGGGAAAGTGAAGTAGAAAGGGGAAACCGATTTTAAGGATCTACATGTAACCTCTTCCATGGAGTATGGACAAAGGGGAAGTAAGTGACGGGAGACATCAGACAGTGTAAGAAATGACAAAGTAATAATAATTTATAAATTATCAATGGTTTATGAGGAAGGGGGGAGCAGGGAGAAAGGGAAAAGAAAGAGAGGCCGATGCCAAGGGCTTAACTAGAAAGCAAATACTATGAGAATGATGAGGGCAACAGATGTACAAATGTGCTTGACACACAATAACTTATGTATGCATTGCAATAAGAGTATGAGCCCCCAATAAAGAATTTAAAAAGAAAAATTATTTCCCTTTAGACTTTAGTTGTCTGAATAAGTTACAAATCTACAAATTTTAAAACTAATAGTGACCACAAATTTATACCATTAAAAAACTCTCAGTATGAGAATATCTTCAAATTTATAGAAAAATTATAATAAGAGTATTATAAAGATATCTGACACCTTATCATTATCTATACACACATGGATATATGGATACACAATTATCCTCTATCCTATAGGGTCGCTTTTATATACATACAATTTTTTTTGTTTGTTTTTGGGCATCACTGCCCTCTGGTGGTGGGAGTTACCCAGCCTTGCTGCTGCTGGATTTGAACTGCCAAGTCAGTGGGCCACAGTCCTGCACTCAACCACTATGCCACCGGGGCTCAGCAACTATACATACAAATTTTTTTAAAAGCTTTGGAGTTAGTAGTGTAGACCATATCCTTTAGTAATGTCAATGCATATTTCTTAATAATAAGATATCTTATTATACAGTAAAAAGCTCAGTAAATTTAACATTGCCAGAATTTTAAAAATTGGATATACCACACATGTTCTAATTTTGCCAATTGATTAATTAATGCCCTTTACAAAGCGTGCTTTTCCCACCTTGCCAATAAGAATCTTGTGTCGGAACAAGTATTGTTGTGTCTCTTTTAGTCTGGATTAACAACCTCCAAATCTGATATTTGTTTTATCCTTACTAAGTGATATAGCTATATATAACTGAGCCGTGCAATTTGATTAACCAAGCAACAAAATATCCAAAAAGTTAGAGATGCAGGCCCAGCCAAAGGTGCCTTGGGAGAAAGACCTGGCAATCTATTTCCAAAAACATTCGCCCTTGAAAAACCCTGTGAGCACAGGTCTACTCTGACATGCATAGTATCTCCATGAGTCTGGATTGACATGAATGACAACCAGTGTTGTATGCTTATCTAGAAAGTTCAATGGCTACTAACTGCCCACAGTAAAGGTAGTAAGCTCATCTACTTGGCTTTCCAGGTCCCTACAGAATATCTTCTTTATTATCATCCATTAAACAGATCTTGTAACACAGGGACTAAGCACTAAACCACTACCTGAAAGGTCAGAGGAGGTTCCAACCTACCAGTTGTTCTGCGGAAGAAGGTATAGCACTCTGCTTCTGTGAAGAGTTCTAGCCTTGGAAACTCTAGGAGGCATTTCTAGTCAGTGTCATGGTTTCCACTTAGGGTGCTAACAGTCAGATCCGCAGTTCAAACTGTCAGCTTTTTTCTCAGGAGAAAGAGAAGACTTTCTACCCCTGTCAAAAATTACAGTCTCAGCAACCCACAGGGGGCAATTCTCCTCTGTCCTGCAGGGTCACTGTAAGTTGGGGTTGAAACTCTATGGGACATTTCTATTCTTCCCTGAAGATTGCTGTGAGGTGGAACCTACTTTATCGCAAGTGTCTTTAAGAATTTAGTATCTATGCTTCTCTCCCACAACAAAAGCTTCGTGCAGGCAACTCTGAGAGTGCATTCTAGCTTTACCACTTGTTGTCTGTCGGATCTTCAGCAAGTTTCTGAACTTTTCCTAACTTCTCAAAGAAAAGGAACAAAAGCAACCTCCTGCCAAGCCTAGAGGACAGAGTGGAACTGCCCCATAGCAGGTTCCAAGGCTATAGTCTTTATGGAGAAAGATAGCCATAAAGGGGATAGTGGATTTCAACCCTTGACCATTTCGGTTAACAGCCCCAAAGTTTAATCTCTGGCACCATCAGGACTTCTATATAAAGTAGTAGTCATTCAATACCTAACAGTGGAATGGAAAAATGAATCTACTTTCTAGCTCTGTCAGGGGGATGAAATGCAAACTGTGTCTCCATAGATGTTTGGCACAGAGCGGATTCTCTCAAAATGTCGATTTCTTGACATTGTTTCTTTCAACAGTCTCTGTGAACCATTCCTTCCTACTTTCTCAATGTGACTTATATAGACCCCGACTCTACTATGTCCCCCTCTCCCTGAGACTCCCCTGATCCTGTGCATTTGGTAAGGTTCAGCTCTAGTTTCTCAAATGCACCAGGGAGCCACCAAAAAAACTCACTAGATTCTCTTCTCTAACCTGCTGCATTACCTTGAGCACATCAGAAATTTAATAAATACGGAATGAATGAAATCTCCAAAACAAACAACCTAAAACTCATTGGCACTAAGTCATGCTGACGCGTAGCAATCTTACAGGACAGGGCAGAACAGATGCCTGTGAATTGCCAAGCATGCAATGTTTTATGGGAGTAGGAAGTTCCATCTTTCTCATGAAGAGGGACTGTGGTTTCAAACTGCTGCCCTCTTATTTAGCAGGCCAACATGTAACTACTAGGCCACGAGGTCTCCGGGAACTCCTAGAGCCTGACAATGTAGAGGGTCTGAATAAAGCACGAAGAGACTCTATTTCATAAAGGTGGAAAGAACATCAACGGTCATCATCGAGCCAGTTCTTGATCCACTCAAACATTTCCATCAAGTGAACGCTGACTGCTGGTGACCTCACTGCATCAAACAGAATTGGGCTCTGCAGAGTTTTCCATGGTTGGGTTTTGGAAATAGGTACTAGGCTTTTCTTCTGAAGACCCTCTAGATGAACTTGAACTTTCAACTTTCCAATTGCTTTGGATGCGTATTCACTGTTGGCCCTGTCCACGGACTCTGCTTTACCGACACGTTTATGCTAATCTCCTAGGGCCTTCTGATGTCCAATTTGCAGGTGAGAAGCCTGTGGTGTAAGATCACAGAGCTAGAAAATGTAATATCTGGATTCTAAACTCTAGATTAATCCCATCGTTCCTTTTATACTTATTGCTACCCAAACTGAAATTGATGTTAAAAATATTAATTTTGGCTCATTGGGCATTATAGAGCTGTATTACATTTTATAAAAACTGGAATGCTAGCAGGAAAAGGTGCATCCTGAACTCTTGCTTAATATGAACTAAATTTTGTCCTTATGAACCCAGGTGGTGTAGTGGTTATGTGTCGGGCTGCGATTTGCCTGCTCGGCTGTTCAAAACAACAAACCACTTTCTCTGTGGGAGACAGACTGGGTTTTCTACTCCGGTAAACAGTTAGTCTTGCAAACCCATCAGAGATTGTTATGAGTCCACATGGACTCCTTGGCAGTGAGGTTTTTTGTTTTTTGTTTTTATTTTTTTATTTTAGGTTTTTATCCCTGTGAACCAAATTGATTGACACAAAGTGCAGTTTAATAGGCTCCTGAGGAAAACTGGTTGACTACTAGGTAGCTCAAAAAGCTTTACACACAAAGAGCTAAAAAATTTCACGTTTTCTAAGTGTCACTTGCAGTTAACCACTGGCCATGACTGCTCAACAAATAAGTCATTTATTTTAAGTGTTTCAGCATGAGAAATTGGGCAAAATGAACTCTCAGACCTTCCCAATAAGTTTAATTAGATTAATCAAACCTTTAACCTTTAGAATATGAGACCTGAATGGAGCTCTTAACCTGTTTTGAACTGTTACTCCGCTAGGTGGGGTGAATATGTCTTATTTTCCCACAGGGAAAGTTCTTTGAGGGCAAAGACTGTCTAATAATTTTCATTACTCTCCTGTAGCACTGAGCCTGCCGTTGTACACATAGTAGGTACCCAAGAAGCATTGATTATTTGAATAATTTCAGACTCTGTAACTCTAGATGTTTATAATACAGGGATGGGACTTCTGGCAAGATGGTGACTGAGTAACACATACCAGAGGAACTCTGCAGAAATCAGTGCAGGAGAGCAACTAAGAGGGAAACTTCACACTGCCAGGTTGCAGGAGGAGCATTATCGAGATAAGCAGGCACAAATCCACCAGGTCTTCAGGAGCTGGGGGCTTTTGGCTTACCACAGTGGAGGCCCGCTAAGGTTTAACATTAGTGCCATCACTGTCTTGACCAGAGCCAGGATGCTTTGGAGTCAGCTTAAGAGCTTTATCTCAACACAGCCACAGCTTGCAACCACCTAATGGAAGGGTTTAAACCCTTCCACCCCATGTTCAGGGACTGGGCTCAGCTACCTTGTTACTTTTGTTTCCCTCTCTTCTCTCTTCCCCCCCACAGTGTCAGCTGGCTCAGTTTTTTCTTCTTTCTCTCTTTTTCTCTTCCCTTTTCTTTCCCACGACACTGCCACCCTCCGGGTCACTCACCTAAGTGGAGGGGCATTTACGCCTGCCCACCATCCAGCTGGGGGAAGTTCACCCTCTGCAGTGTAACCCAAAGCTGGGGAAAGCTCACTCACCTTCCTCCAGGGGAAATTCCACCTGTCTGCCCATCCTCTGCAGTGCCTACATCCCTCCCACATTCCTGGGGGGAAAATTCTGTCTCCATGGCTGGGGGAACTGCAGTCCTACTGAGGGAACCAGCAGACTGGCTTAGAAAACACAATTCATAAATCTGCTGCCTACAGGAGACACATCTCGAAACTACAGACAAAAATAAACTGAGAATCAAAGGTTGGAGAAAGCCATACCAAGCAAACAGCAATTCAGAAGAAGCAGGAGTCCCAATCCTAATCTCAGATAAAATTGACCTCAAAGTGCAAACCATAAAAAAGATAAGGGGGGGGGGACACTATATAATGTTCAAGGGAACAGTAGATAGAGAACCACTAAGTATTTAAAATATATTATTTCCCTAACGAGAGACTCACTGAATACGTCAATCAAATGCTCCAAAATATATAAAAAAAGAAATCACAGGCTCAACAATTATAGTAGTTGACTTCAATACACCACTCTCTGAGAAAGATAGATCACAGGGAAAGAAACTCAACAAGGAAGCTAAAATCTAAACACCACAATTAGACAATTTGACCTGGTAGATATTTACAGAGTTCTTCACACAAATACAAAAAGAGAGAGAGAGAGAGAGAGAGAGAGAGAGAGAGAGAGAGAGAGAGAGAGATCACATTCTTTTCAAGCCCACATGGCACATGTTCGAAGATAGACCATATGGTGTGGCATACATTGAATCTGCATAAGTTTAAGCACATTCATACCATATAGACCTGTCTCCCTAACCACTGTGCAATAAGGCTAGAAATCAACAAAAGGAAGATGAAGAAAACAAGGGAAAACAATTGGAGGCTGAACAAATCTCTATGGCAAAAGGAGTGTGTCCTGGTCCAGATCAAAGATGAAATTAGGATATTTCTAGAAACCAATGAGAATGAAAACACAATGTATCAAAATTTATGGGGCACAGCAAAGGCAGTTATCAAAGGAAGTTTCATAGCAAGACATGCACACATGAAAAAGGAAGAGACTTATGACTGATATGCTAGCACAAAGTTTACAGGAACTAGTGTAGAGTCAACAGGAAAATCCTACGAATAGCAAAAGAAGAGAAATAATAGAAATCAGGGCTGAGAATCAGGAGAGGAAAATAAGAAAACTGTGGAAAAATGCTGCTAAAACATGGTTCTTTGAAAGGATAAACAGAATTGACAGACTGCTGGCAAACCTAACCAAAGAAAGGAGGGAACAAATTTAAATAGCAAGGATGAGGGATGAAACAAGGGACATTAAAACAGATCAAATGAAATCAAAAGGATAGTTCCACAGTACTAAAAAGGATTGTATGCCAATGAATTCAACAACTTAGAAGACATGGACACATTCTTGGAAAAACAGTTGCTCCCTAGACTATGCCTGATGGATGTCAAAAATCTCAACAGACCCATAGCAATAGAAGAAATAGACAAGGTTATCGAGGGGTTACCAACAAAAAAATCCCCTGAACCAGATGGCTTCACAGGAGAATTCTACCAAGCATTCAGAGAAGAACAACTGACACTAACCCTACACTAGCCCCAAACTCAAGCAGAACATAGAAAAAGATGGCGAACTCCCGAAATCCTTCTAAGAAGCTACTATAACTCTGATACCGAAACCAGGCAAGGATCCCACAAGAATTGAGAACTAAAGACCAATATCCCTAATAAACATCAATGCAAAAATCCTTAACAAAATACTGGCCAATAGAATATGAAAGCATATAAAACAGATAATTCACCATGACCAAATGGGATTCATTCCAGGGATGCAGGGATCATTCAACATATGAAAAAGCATTAGTATCATTCACCACATTTACATGAAAAACTCTAAGAAACATATGATAATATCCAAAGATGTGGGGAAAAAATCCAACAACATCTAACACCAATTCCTGTTTAAGACACCCAAAAAGATAGGAATGGAAGGAAAATTCCTCATATATGAAAAACCAACAGCCAATGTTGTGATCAATAGAGAAAAGATTAAAATAATTCCCCTGAAAAAGGGAACTAGACAAGGATGCCCTTTGTCCACACTCTAGCTAACAGCATAAGGCAAAGAAAAGACATCAAAGGTATTCGACTGGGGAAGGAAGAGGTGAAACTATTGTTATTTGCAGATGATATTATTTTATATATGGAAAATCTCAAAATCTCCACAAGGGAAGTACTGGAAGCAACAGAGGAGTATGGCAGAGTGGCAGGATACAAGATCAATAAAAGTCTATCAGACTGCTATACACATTGGACAAGACCATAGAAGAGGAGATGGTACCCTTCACAATAGCCAAGCACAAATTGAAATATCTAGAGATATAGCTGATTAGAAACCCCAAAAAATTTTATGAGAAAAACTACAGAACACTATTACAAGAAACCAAGAGTGACCTCAACAAATGGAAGAATATCCCATGCTCGTCGATTGGAAGACTCAATATAGTAAAGATGTTAGTTCTGCCTGAAGCACTACATAAGTTTAATGCAATCCAAATATAATTACCATATTTTTGGGACCATAAGATGCACTTTTCCCCCCAAAAGTGGGAGGAAAACGAGGATGCATCTTCTTGTCTACAGTTGTGTTACCTCGTAACATTTTAGTATACTGGTACTGTTTGGTTCAGAATATTTTTTTCTTGTTTTCCTGCTCTAAAAATTGGGTGTGTCTTATGGCCAGGTGTGTTCTATGGTCTGAAAAATACAGTAACACCTCCTTTTTCAAAGAAATGGAAAAACTGATTACCAGCTTCATAGGAAAGGGAAAGAAGCCCAGAATTAGCAGAAAACACCTCAAGAAGGACAATGAAGTGTTTGCTTTACCTGACTTTATCACATTATTATACAGTCACAGTGCTAAAAAACTGGTATAATGCCACATACTCAGACCAATGGAAAAGAACTGAAAACCAGAAATAAAATCATCAGTGTACAGACAACTGATCTTTGATAAGGGCCCAAAAGATGTCAAATGCGAAGCAGATGCCCTCTCCAACAAGTGGTAATGGAAAAAAAACAGATATCTACCTGCAGAAAAATGACCCCGATTTCACTCTATGCACCAGAATAAATTCACAGTGGACCACAGATCTCGAAGTAAAACCCCTAACAGGACCATCAATGAGAGAATTGGGACAAACCTGAGAATTTGGCTCAGGGAATACATACTTATCAGAAATAGGGAGGAAACAAATACAGATGAGTCCCAAATTGACAAGTGGAAATACTGAAGATAAAACACCTGTGTATATCAAAAGAATTCACCAAGAGAGTATTAAGAGAGCATATGAACTAGGAAAACATCTTTAGCGATAACACATCAAACAAAGGCCTTCTTATTAAAATCTTTAATACTCTGTTAGCTTCCCCAAAAGCCCAAACTAATTGCCCACTGAAGAGGTGGCCAAAGGATCTGAATGAAAATTTCACTGGGGCAGAAACCCAAATGGCCAATAACATAGGAGAAAATGTTCCTGATCATTAGCCATAAGAGAAATGCAAATTACAACAACAATGGGATACCATCTAACACCTTTAAAGATGACCCAATTCAAAAAAAAATAGGAAAGCAACAAGTGTTGGAGGAAGTGTGGGGAGAAAGGAACTCTCATTCACTGCTGGTAGACCAGTAGGTATGTATAGCCCCTCTAGAAATTGATTTGGCAATATCTAAAACAGATGGAGATTAAGCTACCATATGACCCAGAAATCCCCGACTGGGCAGATACTCAGAAGATGCAAGAAACAAACCACGGCCGCAAAGAACTAGAGAACTACTGTGCTTCATCAGTTCTATATTGTACCCTGTTCGACTCATTCCTTCCTCATGACCTTTCGGTGAGGAGATGTCCTATTTTCTGCAGATGAGTTTGGGGTTTCTGCTCCAATCTCTCTCATTCTCAACAACATGCTTTTTGTCCGTTTTGAACCTTCTGGTGTCTGCTATCTGATTTCATCAACACCTTATGATCACACATGCTGGTGTGCGTCCTCCATTTTGCTTCTCTGCTAGATGGCTGCTTATTTAACTTCAAGCCAATAAGACTAACATCTAGAGCATCCTACAGCAAAATTTTGACAGCTTGTACATAGAAATGTCCCTCTCGGTACAGCTTTTGTTGCGTCCCAGACATTTTGGCATATTGTGGTTTTGTTTACATTTGTTTCCAGGTATCTTCTGATTTCCTTTTTGCAGACAGGAAGCAAATACATAGAAAACAGTGAGTATACCACCCAACCCAATTTTTCTTTTTTTTGGGTGGGGGGGAGGGCATCACTGCTCTCCGGTGGTGGGAGTAGGAGGCCCAGCCCCACTGCTGGAATTGAACCTCCGTCCCAGTGGGCCGCAGTCCCGCGCACCACCACTATGCCACTGGGGCTCAGCCCCACGACCCAACCCAATTCTATCTGTCATAAATTCCAGCACTTAGCTGAGCCCTGGTGGCACAGTGGTTATATGTGGGACTGCGGCTCACAGGGTTGACGGTTCAAATCCAGCAGC
>PVJH01021094.1:0-39369 GCA_004026705.1 Nesogale talazaci
CGGGGGATGTCCATGGCTGGAGAGAAGTAAACCTGTCCTAGGGGCAGGACTTAGAAGAGACTATCAGAATGGAAACACTGTAGGCTGAGCATTCTGGATCCTGAACTGTACCTTGTTACTTCTTGACTGTGCCCCATCGCTGTACTACCTGAGTTGTGGGTGGCCATTGCAATAAATGATCAAACCCAGCAGAGCAGTAGAGAATGCTGTGAGAGGTTGATGCCAGAATCGATTTTTTTTAATGGAGTTTAGAGGCGTGTCTCACCTCTTCCTCCTAAGAAACTGCCTTGGACTGATGCAAATGATGAGTCTTCTTCCCCGCAGCCCCTCCCACCTCCCCTGTGAGATCAGAACACTTCCAGCAACCCCCCCCCACACACACACACACCATTCTGACAGTGTGCAGGTGACCGCATGTTGTTAAATAGCCACGTTGTTTTTCATTTTACTTGGTCAACTGTTGGTTTCAATTATCTAACTCTCAGAACCTTCCATTAGCATGAATTATCATTTAATAAATGCATCTTCCCTGCTGACTATTGATATGAGACACTTACACTGAAATTAATCATCAAGTTGGTAAAAGGGAAAGCATCTGCTATCTTGAAAGAAAAAAAAAAAAACGTTTTTCCACTACTCTTTGTCAGGGGAAATCCATACAGACCATCATTTCTTGGGAAAACTCGTGTTTTCTGTGCTTTAGATAAGCTTTGGTGATAGCAATTTTAAACCTGGCAGATCTAGCAATTAAGCTGTAATATTTGGTGATGAGAAATTTGGGATGGAGATTTTTTTCCCAACACCTAGGCAATTTAGCCCTAAAGGAAAAAGGCAGAGAGGAAACTGGTCATTCTGACATGCCCCTAATGTTTAATTTAGCCATTGTAGTCCACCTTTTTTCCATCTCCCCAAACACTGAAGAACAACACTGCTAATTATTTCTCTTTAGTTGCATTCATTCTCCAGGGCTATGTTCTCTGAAGAGATATGTCTTAAACAACTTTATGAAATAGAAATTGGCCAATGGTCTAGCCTTTTGCTTTATTCCACCCATGCATGTAAGCTCATTTTAAATATCCCCTCCATTTTCTTCTACTCGTCATCTTCACTCCCAGACATTGTTTGAAAGAGAAATCACCGTTTTGTTATTATGTGTCACTCCTGATCCACTTTAACTTTCATCTTTGAGCCGCTTTTCCTGCCCGCCCCCGTGGGTGTGTTATAATAATCGAAGTTCTTTTCTTCCCAAAGCCCTATTTTTCCCTCATGATTAGGTAAGAGGTGGTTAGATGGGAAACAGGTAGTAAAGAGTCAAAACCAAGTTTTTTACAAGAGCCTATGTGTTTTAACTTTGGTACAGACATGTCTGAAACTTTGGGGTACATAATACACACACGCAACACTCACATATATTTTTTTAAATGTATCTTTGAATGTCTTCAGACCTTGGCCCACTAGGGTATCTTTAAAATATAATAAGAATGTGGACTTTGGAGAAGGATACACTTGGGATTCAAAAAATTGTCACATTGTACAGTCAGGCAACAAGGATATAAGAAGACAAGAGTCATCATACACGCTCATGCACTGGCATGGGTGTATCTGGAGACACACTGGCAGTCCTGAGGGGAGCTGAATGAGCCATGTTCTATTGTCCAGCAATCCCACACTGGGTTTATACTTCAAATGTCCATGGTTACTAGTATGACATTTGTAAAGGTGTTCACCAAGACATTTTAGTGCCCATCATTGGTGAAAGCTTGTATAAAATATTGAGGATTCTTATTACAGAAGAAGAATTGATGGGCAGGCAACAATCAATTCTGTCAGGCAGAATTGATTGGGAGTCAGCAAGAAGGAACTGGAATGATATATAACATGAATGGATACAAGGAGGCTTCAAAAAGTTCATGGGAAAAAAAACCACTAACTTTTCCTTCCATTTCTCCACAAGTGTACTGTAGCCCCTTCAAATTATAAACCTAGTTGAGTGAGAAAAGTAACAAACAGAATGAAAACTATAGTCAAACGTTATATGTACAAATTTCATTATATATTGTACAAAGGAATATTTCTATAAACACACACAAAATTTGAGTATATGTAGATGACATGTACACACCAGGGCTTTGATATGTTTGTGGGGAAAATTCCATTATCTTTCCATCTCATTTTCTTATTTTTTGTTGTTTTGGGTTTGTTGGGGTTTTTTTTGGGGGGGTTGGGGGGGAACCACATCACTGCCCCCTGATGGTTGTGGAAACTACCCAGTGCTGCTCCTGAGAGCCACCACTGGATTTGAACCGCCAAGACCATGGACCACAGTCTCGCACTCAGCCACATACACCACCAGGGCTCAGCCCCATCTCATTTTCTAAAAATGAACTAAGAGGCATGACTCAATCAGTCTGCAATGAGAATCAATATTTCTTAAAGCCAAATTCATACAAATAAAACAAAGAGAATACATCCATACTGTAAGAATTTTTCAAACTCATTGTGATAGCTAAGGTTTATTGTGCCAGCCTCGCCAATGAACTGATCTGGGATTCATTGAAGGGTGGAGAAATAAATGGCTCTGTGAGCCTCACCTCTCTGGTTTCTTACTCTCTGTTGGTCAGACCAGAGTGCAGCTGCCTTGGTCAGTTCCCTGCTTCAACTGGCAAGGCTCACTTCCTGTGAGACATCCCTAAGGAGAATCTACATGAATCTACCCTGATGCAGCCCTGGATTCTGGAGCAGCCCCATGGAGACCCCGGCCAGCCAGAGCCGAGATGCTTACTTGCTCCCAGATCTGGCTTTCCTCCTGCATTCGGCATCATTGCACATGTTTTGTGAGCTCGAGGAGGACTTTGTAGCTCGAGGACAGACATATGGGTTACTGTTGAAACTTATGGACTTGGACTGAATTTGGTTGGGATGCTTAATGTACAATTATCCTTTACTTAAAACTCTCTTTTATAAAATATGAGTGCTTATGCATTTTGTTTCTCTAGTCTACCTATACCAGCTCACTCGTGAAGACATAAGATAATTACATTTTATTAAGCTTTGAAATGCTAGCCACATTCATGTTCCATTACTGTGTAACAAATGACCACAATGTGGCTAGTTTCAAAACACATACATTGATGATTTCACATTTTAGCTGGGTCATCTGCTCAAGATCACTGGAGACTACTATCAAACTGTTAAGGAGGCTGAATTCTTATCCAAAGGCTTTGCTGAGGAAGCCCCAAAGGTTGGTGGAATTCATTTCCTTGTGACTGAGCCCTCCAGCTTTTCTTGGGAAACTGCCTCTGGTTCCAGAGACCTCCTGCAGTTCTTTCCCACATCGCCTTTCTCAACAAGGCCACTGCTACCCTGAAGCCCCAACAGAGAATCTCTTAACTCCAGGATGCTAACAGGGTCTTATTTAATATCACCTAATCAAAGCAAGCCCAGCATGAAGAGCATCTCATTATCTTTGCCACTAGTTGGCTAGTCCTAGCTGTGCTTAAGAGAGAGAGATTTATACCAAGAGGCAAAAGTCAGGAGTTACAAATCACTGGGCTTCCCTGAAAATCAGCCCTTGAGGCAGTGACCTGGACCCAGATATGGCAAACTCCCCACACACACCTCCACAGTTCTATTCGGTTCCTGGGTTCTTAGATGGGGCTTTCAGCTGTACTAACTGAACATTTCTAAATGATATTATTCAGATAAAAGTGACTTCCTTTGTTTGTAAATATACAGGTATGTCTCGCAAATAACTCTTAAATTGTTGTGAGGGATGGGATTAACTCTTCTGTTGCAAAAGTTTGCCGACTTGGCATGATCTAGAAAAGGAGATTACATCTATGAGTAAAAAGAGGGTGAGGGGAGCTTCTGCTCTCATAGACAGAACGAACTATTACATGTGGTCTTTTTTTACATCTCTAGGGTGGGAGATTATGTAAGAAGGCTGCCACAAGTCTCCGGGGAAATGCCATGGTCTTTTCATTTTGTTTTCCCAGGCACCTTTTGAAGCCCTTTGTGCAGAATCTTCTTCATCTTGCCCTCACATCATCTCTGGAATGTCTTGAATGGTTTTAGTTTCAAGTGCTTTAAAAACTAGCAGATTCATTTTAACAGATCCATGTCTATTGAACCACTCTCCTATTCATGAACTCTGAGGGTTGCTTCCAGTTTTCCTTTATGAAAATGCTGCAGTAAATGTCTTTGTTATGATCATGTAGTTCTTGTGAAGGATTACCCAAAGGCTTTATCTCCTCAGGGTCAAAGATTGGCATCTGTTCTAAGTCGACTCGGCCTCCTGCCGGTTACAAGATGTTGAGCAAGTTATGCGATCCTTTGTATTTCTTTTTTCTAGTTTACTGTAACATGATAGTTTGACTGGATTCATGTTCAAAAAATGTAGACTATTGTATCCATTGGAGGGTAGACACTTCATATATTAATTCATAGATCTCATCAATAGTTAGATTTCAAGAACCTATCCAAAGCAGGGTTTTTTATTTTTATTTTTTTGTATCATCCTAATGTGATGAGGGAAAGTGACTGGTTATACTTAGAAGGATAATGATGAGACAGACTTAAGCATGAAACCAGGATGGACAACAAAGCCTCTCTTTGTCCACTGAATAACATAGCTCTCCTATGTTTTATGCAGCGTGTCCCTGTCACTGTGTCTTGATTAAATCTGTCCTGATGTTATGCTGAGCCTCCTCTCCTCCTCTTTATTATTCAATGAAAGATATGCCTTCAAATCCATACTCTGTTTCTTGCAAGTTGTCATATAGATGATATGCTTTAAACTTAACATACTTTAATGTTATGCAGCAATGGTGAACACCATACAATGTCTACATCTAAATGATAATCTTTTGACAAAGATCATTGGAGATGATGTGCGTTGGTTCAACTTTGTAGATAGGAAAGACTCATTAAGGAAGTGGAAGTCTGAGACAGGGTACCTGCTTACAGTTCAATTCATAGCATGAAGGGGGCCTCTTAATGCTTGCCTTGCCAAAAAAGGGCTCAAGAGCCCAAAGAGATGACAGCATGACTAAGAGAAAGACCCCACAGTGCTCATGAAATAAGATTTTTTTTCCCCAGCCTTCAGCATGTTTCTCTATCAAGAAACCCCCTTTTTCTACATCTGTAAATGCAAGAGAAAGGACGAGAACCCTAGAGAATGTTCTTTCAGATCTAAGCCAAAAGCTAAAAGCTCGTCCCAGTGAGGGAAAATCCCCGACTCTGTGCGGTATTTTTTCTCTATCACCCGAAGAAAAGGTGAACAGCTTTGCCAAGGAAGAGTTCTGTCTTGGGTCTGTGCAGAGTGACACCTAGTGGTCCTCAGAACTCCTTTAGTAGCAAGAGTAGGGAGGCGCCTGCCAAGGGCACGTCTTGGAGCGCAAGACGCACATGCCTGCTCTTCATAAATGAGCTGAGTCTCAAAAAGGTTTCGATTCTGATGCTACACAATTACAGATACATACCTCCTTAGTTGTCACACTGTACAGAAAATCACGATTTAAATTTTGAGCATCACATAGATGTCACTGAGCAGAGGGGAGAAGAAAGAAGTGCTTCTTGTGAGAGAAAGGATGGTGCCCTATCTGACATCCAAAAGGCAGCAGGAAAGCGCAATATCCCACCCAACAGCAGGGAATGGACTGATGGCTTTTGCAGTTGCAATCTTCAGAGTCTACTCCCAGGAGGTCTGAGTTGGCCTTTAACTCTTGATCTGTGTGTATTTTTCCACTAGTCCATCTCCTGGTTGGTTTGGAGATGATAAGGGGGCAGGGGGCAGGGCTGAGAGGCTTGTAATAGAGACCATTTCAACTTAACTTAGTGATCTGTTGCTTCTATGAAGGGCTTGGAATTCTCCCTGTTTCATCAAGGGAAGGGCTCCACTTCTTCTTCTTAGCTTCAGAGGCTCTCTGCAATGGTCAGCTTGAATTTGACTACCTAAGGCCTGAGTTGACAGATTGTGTTGTTTTGTTTGTTTTCTAGGGGGAAAGTCAAAACAGACCATAACCAAAAACCAGCTCCTTTCCCAGGGCCCCAAGTTATTTATGTAACATGCAAAATTAGAATTAGGAGAAGCCAAGTAGCATTTATCTAACAAATCTTTTTATAAATTCCATCTTGATAGGTTGTTAAGCTAAAATTAGCACCCTATCAGTTTATCTCCCTTATGATCCATTTAAATTAGTTCTAGTTTTTAGCATCTTCTGCTTTCTTTTTGATTGAGGTTTTTATATGTTTCGATTTGTTATTGTTGTTTGTTTGGTGCTGTTGTTTTTATTAATGTTTTCCTGTGGATTTATTTATTAATGGATTTCTATGAAATTGAGGGTAGATAAATCTATAGAGATAGTAACTGAATTAATGTTTCCTTGGGGGTGGGTGACAGGAAAAGCATTTTGAAGGAAATGGGAAATGATTAATGACGAGTACAAGAATGAAGAGAGTGCTATAAAACTGATTGCGATGATGTTTGTGCAACTCATTTTGATGGGATTGAACTATTGACTTGCATGTTGTGTGAATTACAGGCCAATAAAACTATTTTTAAATCTATCATGATGCTAAAACAAGAGTCAGATATAATAGTGGGTTTAGACTCCAAAATAGTTAATAAGAGCAAATCCTGAAAAATAATTACTCAAGAGAGAATTAAAAGTAGCTCAGAAAACCTGAGAGAGTTGGAGTTTTACAACATTATAAACTAAAGATGAACAAGGCCCGGACTCTGCATGCATCAGACCATTTTTTACTTGAAACCTGATATTTTATTTACAGTTGGTTGTAAAACTCATGTCAAACAGGATCCAGAGAATATTTTCTACAACAGAATTGAACAGCAAAACTTGATTTGCAAATGTGTATATTTTTGTCATCTCTACAAGTAAAATTCTACCTTGGACTTAAAACACATCTCTTCCAAGCCATCGCTTTATAAGATGTTCAACCACAAACACATTCTAGCTTCCTTCTTGATAATCTGTGAATCTGTTCAACCAAAAGAATTCTCCCCATTCCTATTATGCAGTCTACTGAGTAACTTTATGCACCAAGGGCTATCCTAACATTTCACATATATCACAACTCCTTTGATCCTTCTAACAATTTTGTTGGGAGGGGGTGGGGGTGGCTGCTCAGGCTCTGAAGTCATTGGGAAGTTTGCCCATGGTATGTGACCAATAAAAAAGAAAGCTAGGATTTAAGTGTTAGGGAATTTGACTAGGGGGTCTTTGTGCAGCACAAACTGCTAAGCTCTTGAAGACTTATCAAAAGATTAACTGTCCAAACGCAATTAACCACACCTCACAAGACAAGTCTGTCAATCTTCTTCAAAAGACCACAGGCTTGGGCTGAGCTGTGGTGGTGTAGTGGTTATATGCGGGACTGCAGCCCACAGGGTTGGCAGTTCAAATCCAGCAACAGCTCTCCAGGAGCAAGGCTGGGTCTCCTACTCCCACCAGGAGGCAGTGATTCCCACAAAAACAAAAGGCCACAAGCATCATTTTCCTCTGAAACACATGTATTAAAAAACACACACACAAATAAGCAAAGTGTTATAGGTAGGAACCTGAGTTGAAGGCAACAAATACCAGTTACTTGACTCCATTGTGCTATACCATATTTCTCTCTCTCTCTCTCTCTCTCTCTCTCTCTCTCTCTCATCTCTCTCATCTCTCTCACCTTACCATAACTTCTACTTTGTCTCATATATATCTGTACAAGTCAATTTCCCTGAACAAATGGGGCTTATTAATTAATTTTTAAAACTTGATAGGCAAAGAAATAAGTGCTGGCAACCCAAGTCCCAGGAAGTTGATCTTGGTTTTTATTTAGAGTTACAGATCGAGTGAATATATACAAGGATACACTTCATATCTTTCAGAGTTGCTAGATGATTCATGTTTAAAAAAATACAGAGAAGCATATGTGTCTGTTTGCTCCCTTCTGCATGGAGTTGTGTAGCTATAGAGGAAAAGCACTTAAATTAGAAATAGGTTGTTGGGATGATTAGTTACTGAGCAGTTTTTAAGGATAGGATATGCAAATTTTAAATGTGAATAACAAAGACAGGGTGAGCAGATACTAAAATATCAAAGATAACATGCAGAAAGGCACTGCAAATAAGAAAAAATGGACCTTTGGGTCACTTTTGACTCAGACTGTATATTGGAACTAACTAAAGTTAGGAAGCTGAACTTTCCCCAAATGAAGTTTTGATTATAAATATAAATCAGCACAAAAAGAAGGTATGTATACTCTTAGATTCTGTGCCAGATAAGTTTGTAATACATCTCTAATCATTGAGATGAGTTCATGGAAGCTAATATATGTGTGTGTATGTATATATATGTATAAATATATATATTCAAGTACATGAGCAAGTCAAAAAGTACTGCTGGAAAATCATAGAACTCCCCTTTATTAAAAAAGACATAGCATAATGTAAAGCTATTGCTTCTTAATAACGAGAGCATACACCCCCCCCAATGGAATTTTTTTCAAATATACATATTCAAATGTTTTTTACAAAATAATCTTATTACCTTCAAAGTACCCTTCATTACACTAAATACATTTGTCAAATCTGATTCCATTCTTGCAAGTGCCCCCTTGCTCCCCCTCCTTCCCCCACCTTGCTCCTACCATCTTGGTAGCACTACTCACATTTCTGTTCCTGAGAAGTTTCTCTGTCTTGGAGTCCATGTGTGGAGAGCTCAGTTCATGCTCAGTTATTGCTGGATAATAAGGAGAACTGGGGTCAGGATAGTGAGATAGAAGAAGCATTAAAGGACTAGAGCAACGTTATGTTTCCTTGGTGCTATATTACACCCTGGGTGACTCATTTCTTCCTTGTGACCCTTTTGTGAAGAGATGCAATTGTCTACAGTGGGCTTGGATCTCCTCTCTGAGCCGCCCTCGTTTGCACTGATATGATTGTTTGTTCTGGGTCTTCTGATGAAAATCAGGCCTTTTTGTCACACACTGTTGCTCTATCTTTTCAGAAACTAAATATAAAGCTTCATTAACTGTCTGACTAGGTGGAACACATTCCAAATGCACTGAGTTGACATTTTTGTCTCTTTGCAAAGTTGACGGATGTCCAGAACAAGTTTTGTCATCAGTCAACATTTTACCTTTTTTTGAAATGAGAAAACCTCTCATACACTTGAGTTTTTCCATATAAGCTGTGTTCAACATCACAATAGTTTCTGCTGTGTTTTTTCCTGAGCAGGAAACAAAATTTTACAGTTGCACACTGTAAAGAGGTCATCACAAAAAAAGAGGTTCGAGTGAAACTGCTTTTATGAAAAAAGTCACTGTGACCAGAGAGAACCTTCCCAAGTGATGCCACTGGGTGCACTAACCTAAAGTGAGTGCTTGATGCTTGCCTAGCAGGAACAAATGTGTACTATGAAACCTCTGCCCAGTGGAGCTTTTTTTTTGTTTTTTATTGGGTTCCTCCTCATGTCTTAAATAATTCTACACAATTTGGTGGTCCCCCATAAGGCCTCAAATTGTGTTCCTGTTCAATGTTCTTTGTGTTTAGGAAACAGGGAAAAAATCTGAAGAGAAAAGACCTGGACTGTTGGGTGAATGGGATAAGGTTTCTCTATGAAATGCTTATGGAACAAATTTTGCCATCTTCCAAGAATGAGCCTGCGCTGTTGTGATGAGGAAAACATTTTCGGCACAGCTTTTCTGGTCCTTTTCTGACAGTGCTGTTTCCAGCTGCATAAAATTTCTTTATAATAAGCCCTTGGTAATACTCCTGTGTGAGAATTTTGAGAAAGTATATCATGATTGCCCCTTTAATATCACCCACCCTCCAGTATAGGTGCCATAACTTTCTGAGTTGAACTCTCTGCCTTGAATTTAACTAACCCAGCAGATCCTCTTGGAAGTCACTGTTTTGATTGGACTTTCAATTTTAAGGTATACTAAGGAGGAGCTGTGGAGCTGTAGCAGTTATGTGTTGGACTGCTAATACAAGGTCAGCAGTTTGCAACCTCCCAGGCCCCTTGGCAAGGAGGAAGATGAGTCTTTCTGCTTGCCTAAAGATTTACAGCCTCAAAAACCCAAAGAGGTTGTTCTGCGGCAGCCTATAGGGTCACTCTGAATTAGAATAGACTCAATGGCAATGAATAGTAAAGTAATGAAACTAAGATCATGGAGACATGTTTATTCACATTTTGTTTGAAAGAAGCACGTGCACGCTTGAACTGGGAGCCCTGGTATTGCTGACTTTAGCTTACTCTCATACTTTTCTGTGAATATGTGTATGTGTTGTGTGTGTGTGTGTGTGTGTGTGTGTAACTAACAGATAAAGATCTTGGTGTGTCTGCAAATGCTTGATATTCCCCAGGGCTCCCAGTTGAAGCATGCATGTGTTTCTTTCAAACAAAATGCGAATAAACATCTATTCTAATTCACACCATCAAACTGAATAGAATTCAGCAACACACAGAAGGATAAGTCAAAAATACTTCTATTGGGGTGATAGTTCGTACTAAAGCTTGTACAGGTTTTTTCCAAACAAAATGCGTTTAAACACATCTCTGTCATCAGAGGGTGGCTGCAGACAAGTTTTCTCAGTCATGCTCTGTCTTAGACTCTTAGGGCACCTTTGAAGAAAAGGCCCAATCAAAGCAGTGACTTTCAAATGGATCTGAGAAACCGGTGAAATTCAAAGCACATAGGTCAGTGCAGAAGGTTATGGCAACTAGGGTATTGGGGGGGACCTCAAAGGGGTCACCTTGATAGATTTTTCTCAAGTGATATTGGAAAATCACATGGGTCTATTAGGAAGAAGTATTAAGGAAGTTGAAAATTACATTGGTTTGTAAAAAGATAGAAAAACTATGCTGGTTTTGCCCCCTATCACGACAATGCACCTACTCATTCTTCGAGAGTAGCAAGGGCTATCGTATGGGAATTTCATGGGGAAACCTAACCTTATCCTCCCACCCACCCACCTCACTCCCCATTGTGAGCTTCCCTCTTAAGACTTCTTTATCTTCCCCAAACTCAAAGAACATTAAAAAAAAAAAAAGGACACAATTTGAGCCCTTTGAAGAGGTCAAAATGTGATATCAATCATATAGTGCAGAATTCTCGGGGGGAGGGTTTGAAAGATGGGAATACCTCCTTCAGAAGAACTGGATAGGATATATCTGGAAGCAATAGCTTCATGTTTTAATAATCTTGTTTAATAAAGACTTCTGTGGTTTTGTAGTAATTAGTATTTATTTACCTACAGATATACTACACTTTTAATGAAAACGTTATAAGTGAAAGAACCTGATCACAAAAGGGTATGTGACTCGTGTTGTGCGATTCAATTTATATGATGTGTCCAGAGTTGAAAAGTCCATAGGGACAGAAGCTAGATTATCTATTTACTTCCAAACATATGTAGTTACCTGCAGTCGATTATATGATCCTTGAGGACGGGAAAGACATATTCACCTGGGTATCCATCAAAAATCATTTAAGCATAATAGAAGATAAATAAATATTTAAGGAAATTGATATCCCTGAAACTTCAAGCTTCCTATCTCTTAAATTTCCCCCAGTCTTCAAACATGCCTTGAGTAAACCACCAATCCAGTCTCTCCAACTCACCTTTGAGGTTACTTCCAGCATTTGCATAGTATTCAGAACCCAAAACTTGTTTATGATTTGCTTGCAGTCCTTGTCTGAAGAGTTAATTTGCTGTAGTGATATTCCTCAGAATTCAGTTATTCCATCTGTTCTGCTCCAACACCTCCTGACCAGTATTCCACCTTTACAGTCCCTGCTTCCTCCCATTTCCTCTGACTTACCTGTCCTCTTGCATCTCCTACTTTCAAAATTTTAAATTCTGTGGTCAAACAGTGAGCCCGCTTTCTGTTCCTACAGTCCTGATCCAGTGCCAGGCTGAAGCATACCTCCACCTCCTGTTTTGGCACTCATTAATTCATCTACTCATTTGTTCAACAAATGCATATTGAATGCTTAGGACATAGTCATCTCTGTTTCAGTTCCTCTGTTGCTCCGATTACTTTTTATGTTTATTCATTGGTGTGGAAATGGAGTGTTTGCTTACTCGCGCAACTAAAGGAATTTATGTCGCAGAGGAAAAGATGTTAGAGAATTCGCGTTTGAACGTGCTGATAGCTAGACATACACCAGCCGACTCGCTGATTAATAATTTCCATATTTGAAAGACTTTGGAAACGGAATCAACTCCTCTTCACCTATGATAGGCCAGGCACTGGTAGCTTAATCAATTCCAATTTCAAATCCATTTTGCATTTTAAACAAATTGCCATCTGTTGCTTGAGTTGCCCTAATCGTGGCTGCAGTCTTACTGTTCCCTTCACAGCTTATGTTAGAAAAGAGAAGAAAAACGCAGAACATTTGCATCTTGCTCCTATAGGGATTCTTGCCATATGATTACTGGCAACTCTCCAGAAAATTTAGAGGAGTTTCTGGAAGCCTCTTCAGTCTGCCACATTCAAAGATGCACAATAATTTAATCATTCCCAGAATTTTATTATTTCATTTAATTTCACACACACACACTTGTACAATAAAACCCTTCCTCCCCATGTTCAGGTGGCCCTCGAAAAGCCAGTGGGCTGTATAATGATGGTGAGTGCCATTTCCCCCGGGGAGGCGGGAAGCTCCAGGTGTGTGTGACGGAGGAAGCATCAGATGGGTAGTCCCTCGGAGTTCCTGGCCCAACAGATCCAATTTCCCAAGGAGGCAGCCTCTGAGCGCAATGCTTGCTCAGGCCTGCCCCTTTCTCTCACTTCTCAAACAACTATTCATCTCAGTTTAGAGCAGCTGCTTGGAAAGAAGTGGAACAGAACTAAAATAATAATACTAACAAAACAAGTCACACTTGATGTTCACGTACAGCTGTCTCCTTGGCTGGTGTGCCTCTCCGAGGGGAGGCCTGGTCTCCGGAGCTGGCTTCTCCCCACTCATGCCTCTCTCCAGGCAGGTAGCTTTATGACTCAACCTAAAGATCCCAGGGTTCCTAAGTCCTTGAAACTAATTCAGGTAATTTTTTAGCTCAATTAGAGACTTGTTACCCAAGACAAAGTGTCCCAGTCAGCTGCTCTGTGCTAGAGCTACAAGAAATTGGGCTCTCTGGGGATGGAGATGGCGTCCAGGAATCTATATATCAACAAGGCATCCGGGTGACTCAGGGGCTCACTGAAGTTATTCTCATTGTCCAGTGCCGCCCGAAACACTCAGACCACGTGGTTAAGCCTGGGCACCCACACCCTGTGGCCTCGGTCTGGTCCATGGTCCCTTGGCCAGTCATTTTTCTCCGCCTAGAGTGGGTTCTTGACCCCCGCCTTCTGGATTGGACTGTGCATACTCCTTTGCATACTCCTTCCTGTTTCTCAGACTTCTCTGGGATTAGTCTCTGATCTATTTGCTTATACAACCCGAGTCCTTCCACAGCCTCTCCATGCTTCCTTTCCATCCCACCTCCCCGCCTAACTAAGGCTCCTCCTGACCTGTCTGTCGACAGAGAGTAAAATCCGCCCCTGAGAGCGGACACAGTCTGATGTTTACGAACACGGGCCCCCACACTGTTCTCTGTGCCATCTGTCTTTTCCCCTTGCTGCCCATCTTCCACACAGCTGCCAATGATTTTCCTCGGTAACAAAACTAATATTGTCAGTCTTCGGCTTAAAAATTCCTCTAGTCTTGCATCTTTCTGTCAGATAAACTCCAAAGCATGACATCCAAAGCCCTCCACAGGCTGTTAGTAAATTAAGTCCTCATTGTTGTTGGCTCTCTCACCATCAAGCCGTTCACTTCTGCCAGTCCACGAGTCCGACAATTCACTTGTCTGACAACTCACGTGTCAACCTCAGTGCCTTTGCAGCTGCAATCTCTCTGCTCTATGGGGACGGTCCTGTCCCTGCTTCTCCAGCCGGCAAATGTCTCCTGGCCCTTTAGGACGCCGTTCAATCTCCAGGACTCTAACCATGCGCTTGTGTGCTTGTTGCACAATTGTACATGTTTGCATCTCCTTCCTAACTGTACTCTGTTTGTGGGCAGAGATAGTTTCTCTTCTTACCTGACGTCGCCACAGCTTGGCTCACAGAGGAGCCTAGTGAAATGAGTCAAGAATTATTGTTAAATAATCAGGCTCTTCAGAAGTGTGTCCTCAAGAATATTTTTGCAGATCAAGTCACTTTATCACTTTAATAAGGACATGTGTTCTAAAGGATACATAAAGTAGATACTTTTATAAATCAGAAAATCATTCGGGAAAGAGTTGCTTTGTAATATCAAAGAGTCAACCCCTCATTTCTCTTTATATTAAGTATTTTCATATACACAAATTTTCTAATATGCCAGCATGCCTATAATATTTTCCAAGCATGGCTGCTATTTCTCCTATCTTTCTAATTCGGGGAGTTTCTTACCCAAATCTGAGGAATTTAGAATTTGTTTTATTCTGATTTTTTGTAGATGAGGGTTTCACAGGCATGGATAAAAGATAATATACAGGTTGTGCTTGTGTGAGGATGTGAGGTAGTCAATTTAAAAATAGCACTTTGTGAAGCTTCATTTTTTAACATATGCAATGAAATCGACTATGCTTTTCTGCAGTGAGATATACCATTAGATCTACATTTTTAAAGAAACATGCCGTGCCCCTGAAATGTACAGGCTATTTTCATGTGTATTTTCACGTGAACCAGCCAGCAAACTGGTAGCTTTTACATTGTAGATAAAGAGCTCCTGGCTGTCTTGGCGACGAGGGCCCTCTAGGGCAGTGCAGGGTGTGGCCTACACGATTGTGGGTGTCCTGTTGTCAAGGGGCTGTCTTTCGTCAGGAGGAGCCCCAGTGTGGTGTAGGGGCGTGGTGGCTTACACGTTTGCCTGCTAACCACAGAGTCCATAGCAGTGGCAACCACCGACCGCCCCGTGGAAAAAAGCAGAGGCTTTCTTTTCCACTAAAGATGTACAGTCTCAGAAACCCACAGGGCAGTCCTACTGTTGTTCTACAGGGTCAAAACGAGTAGCCATCAACGCCGTGGCAGTGAGTTTAGTGGGTTCTCTTTGTAAATACGTGGTATTTACAGTACAGAATCTCTGGAGGGGAGATGCAAGTATCAGTGATTTTTTTAAAGGTCCAGAGGTATGTCCAATAGTAGCCAAAAGTGAGAATCAATAGGCTGGGTCGATAGCTTATCGGGGGTCAGTCTTTAGAGCTACAATGACTGGGCGTGGTGAGTGCTCCTGGCAAGAATGCATGGGGCTCAGGGATCACCTGAGCCCTTACAGCACAGTAACTAGGCACTCGACTTAATCATGGACAGCTCAGCCATTTGAATGTGCCCATTGCCTCACTGGGAGAAAAGACCTGGGGATCAGACCTGTGCAAAAGCTCTTCTCTGCCTCATAGGGTGCAATGAGTCAGAATCCAACAACACAGCTGATGACCCAGTGACTCTACAAAAAGAAGTGGTAGCCAATGATAACCTGGATGGTAGGAAGAAAACACTCATAGTCAATGCCTCAAAATTAGACTCTCAGGAGGGGAAGACTCTCAGGACCTCTAAAGGTGTGTAGATTGTGTCCAGAAGGTCCCCAGGGAGCATCATCCATATTGCAGGCCATGGAAATGACCCCCTTCTCCTTCTAGGTGTGTTTTCTAGTGCGGGACCTGAGCAGCAGCTATACAGAGCAATTCTAGTAAAAGGTCTCTAACCTTTTAACCACATTCAGCTCTACAAAGCACATAGAACTGGATCATTTTGTTGTTGTGTATGTCTTCACCACAATAAGAACTATAAATTTAATTTAAAATTTTAATCGTTTTATTGGGGACTCATACAACTCTTATCACAGTCCGTCCATCCATCCATTGTATCAAGCACTTTTGTACCTCTGTTGCCCTCATTATTCTCCAAACATTTGCTTTCTACTTGAGTCCTTGGTAGCAGCTCCCCATTTTTCCCCTCCCTCGCCAGCCCCCTCCCACATGAATTCTTGATAATCTATGAATTATTATTATTTTATCATGTCTTACACTGTCCAACATCTCCCTTCACCCACTTTTCTTATGTGGGTTATTTATAGATCCTTGTGGTCAGTTCCTCCTTTCTACCCCACCTTCCCTCTATCTTCCTGGTATCGCCACTCTCACCACTTCTCCTGAGAGTTCCATCTGTCCTGGATTCCCTGTGTTTCCAAGAACTGCATCTTAAAAACTGGATTAATAGGTCCTTTGGGATATGGTTGAGGGTACTGTTGGGGAGGAATGGGGAGCTGATGACAATGGGTACAAGAATGAAGAAAATATTCTAAAACTGATTGTGGTGATGATTGTACAACTCTTTGATGTGATAGAAATATTGAATTATATGATATATGACTTATATGCCAATAAAACTATTCTTAAAAAAGAGTTGCCTTTTCTTCTGCATCATTTTTGAATGCCTTCATAGATTTTTTAATGTAACTAAAAAGAACTGCTTATCACTATCTTATCCCAGAACCTTATTCTGATATATATATATATATATACAAACATTTATGCACTGTTTAAATATATCTGAGTTTTTTCAGGAATGCAGCAATGAAGTAAATAGGCGATTGTTCTTTTTTTCTTTTTTTTTTTAAGTTCAGAACATTACCCAGAACTCTTCACCATTTTAGGAGTTAAAAAAAAATCACTCAAAGCAATGCTGTTCTTGGAATTTAAGTCATCAGGATGACACAACCATATTGGTCTGTATTCTATATGTGGACCACAGTTCTCCTGTGAAATCCATGAAGATGGAATGTGTAGGTTCACACATGTCTCTTTACTGTATCCCAACATAATTGTGTCGAAGCATTTATGTACAGAAATTCATAGCAATTCATTACTAATGACTTTCTTTTATTCCCCCCCTCCCTTTATGAGTTAGAGAATCAGACTGATTTTTTTTTAACATGGGTATATGCAGACTCAGTACTTGTTATTCCATGAGAAGGAGGCATGTTTGTGCTCAAAGGCACACAGGGACCTGAATGCTTCAAAAGAGCAGCTGTCCGTTGTTGTCTTAGCCCCCTGGTGCTGCTGTAATAGAAGAGCCACCACGTCAAAACCAAGCCCTCGGCCATCACGTCGATGCTGACTCACAGTGACTCCACAGGTCAGGGCAGAAGCACCCCTGCGAGTGTCTGAGACAACTGTTGAGGGCAGGAGAAAACCACTGGCGGTTTCAAACTGCGGACCTGGAGGATCACAGTCCCACAGGTAACCCCTTAGCCACACATGGGGTGAAGTTAAATTGAGCTTCTCGCAATTTAAAGCCAAGCTGCACCCAGTGCTGGTGAGGCGATTCTGACTCGTCGTGATTTTAAGGGAAAGAGGAGAGCTGCTCCACGGGATTTCTGAGGCTGCAAATCTTTACAGGAGCAGAGAGTCTCGTAGTCCTCCCCTGGAGTAACTGGCGAGGGGTGGGGGTGGGGGACTCCAATCTCAGACTTTGTGGTTAGCAGGTCAGTGCATAACCCACTACACCAAGAGAGCTCTTTTACAATTTAGGAGGTTACAAATTCACATTTGGGATGCTGGTACTAGGGGGTGGCTTTCTCTGTTGCCTGCTAGGGAAAGAAATCAACCTGTCTTCCAGTTTCTTTACTGGGCCTTCTTCATATGACACCATATCTACCTCCCCACATCTGTGCTTCCTTGTTTCTGTGTCCAATCTGCTCCTTCTGTGGCTCAACAGTGACGAATTTAGAATATACTTTCCCCAGATCGGTCTCATTAGCATAGCACAGAAAACCCAACTCTGAAGCAAGAGTCTATCCACAAGTTTGAGAGTTAGGATGTACAGCACATAATTTGATAAGGTACACTTCAAATAATAAAATGAAAGACCCACCTTACTGGGTTCCAGCACCTGTATTTTTCCTGACTGAAGTTAAAATGAAACCTTTACTTCCAATTCTTATTTGAAACTAAACTACGAGAGTCCTAGAGACGCTACTGACGGGTTTGAGTTAGAATTGATCTACAACCTAAAATGATAATACCATCAGTTGTGTTTTCTTAATAAATGTCCTTGATTTTTTTTCCTCAATGAATCTTGGTCAACCAGTAAAGATGTACAAAACCTCTGGACTGATAATGCTCTAATCTCTGTCCAATTCACCAGACCACTCTTGATCTTGTCATGACCAATAACTACAGTCCCTCTGAAATCTGTTCTCAGCATTCTGTTCTCTGTTTACTTGCTCTGAAATATATATCCAAGAAATTCATTAAGACCTCCCATACACTAACCTCATCCCTTCCTCAATATTCCTCACACCTCCTGCTTGTCCCCTATCCCTCCCTGCCATCCCTGTGCTCTCGAGCCTATGCATGTTCTAAGCCTAGGGCCTGGCTCACTCTTCTAGGTCTGCTCTTCTGCCTCCAAGCTCAATGCCTCCCTTCTTCTGGCCATGCACATGGCAACAAAAAGCTTCCCTAGGAAACCTTCTCTAACTACCCCAACTACACTTAGTCCATATGAAGTGATCATCCTGTTTTAACTCTGCACAAAGTACTTGTCACTGAGAAGATTTTTGCCCCCTTTGATTTATAGTCTGTCTCAAAAGGGGCCCTGGTCGTATAGGGCGTTGCAAGTTGGATTGCTAACCACAAGGTCAGTAGTTCAAGCCCACCAGCTGCTCCTTGGGAGAAAATTGAGGCTTTCTACTCCAGTAAAGAGCGACAGCTTCAGAATCCCACTAATGCAGTTCGGCTCTGTCCATAGGGCCGAGAAGAGTCAGAATTGACTTGATGGCAGGGAGTTTGTTTTTTGGTCTTGGTTTTGGGTTCCATGCATTCCAGTGTGAACTCCTTCAGAGCAGAGCCCTTTTCTGCCTTGCTCATTGGGAAACAGTGCCTGAAACGGAGCAAGCACTCAATACAACCTTGTACAATGGGCAGCAGAAAGAAAAAAGGAAGGTGCCATAAACAGATAAATGCTCGGCTGCTAATAGCAAAGTTGACTATTCAAGTAGAAGAAGCCTGGTGGTCTGCTGCAACAGAGATTAAAGCTTATCAATCTCAAGAGGGCATTTCAACCCTTCTCACATGAGATTGCTGTGAATCCCGCTTGACAGCACTGTAAAGTGACAATAAACACACACAATAAATATCCGCAAATCAGCATTGCTCCTCCATGTAAAAAAGGAAAATGTGAGGAGGGAGTGAAAAAAGCAATAAAAGCAATGATGATGATGCTGATATGATGATTCCCTTTTGCAAAAGTGAGAATTTTCCCTCTTTATACCATAAGATTGTCTGCTACAAGGTTTACATGGTAGTATTTTATTGCAATTATTTATTGAAATTGTTGTCTCTCCTGATAACCTATCATCTTATGAAAATAAGGATGTGTCTGATTCATATTTATAGCCCTAGTGCCTGGAACAGGGCCTAGAAAATAGTAGACACTCAATAAATACTGAACGAATTTATTAAAATAATCATATGAGGAATGGAAATTGTGATAAAATTCCTTTAGTTTTCATTGCTGTTCCTTGTAAAAGGCATTGAAAATGAATACAATTAAGGATACATTATGAGGAAATGACCTGGGGGTCATGTCTGGCCTCCTTTGACTTCAGTAAGGAGAAAGAAACTTCAGCCCCACACCATGCCAAACTCAATTGCCGCAAGACAGAGGTCAATCGTGCCTATACCCTCCATCCATCTTTACCTGACTTTAGCACCAGCGATCCCTCCCATGGCACTCTACTTATCTACTAGCTTCATTAATTCATGTCATTGCCATGGCCACACAAAGCTCACAGGCAATACTCACCATTCTGGGGAGTTATTAGGGAATTTGACAGGTTTCAAGATATTAAGGATGGAGTTCTTTTGTTTGCAATGCCTCTTATCAGTCATGCTAGCAAGCACATCTCCAACCAACCCTTCGTCCTTAAGTCATATGGTCCATTGACTTCTGCCTTGTTCCACAGACCAGGAAACTTGACACTGCCTCATGGTCTGAATGCTGCTCTACTGCTCTGGCTCATGGTCTTGGAACTACACCTCTGCTTTGTTTCTTACTCTCACTGTGGCTCTTCTGCTCTCTCTCATAATCTTACTGCCATGATTCTGGTGCCTCTGCTGCCTTGCCACTTCAGGCAGGGATCTCCCATGTGCATCACTGGTGGATTCTCTTTCTTGACAGTCCTGGGATCCTTGCTCTTTGCTTCTGTGATGGCTCTCTTCTTTTACCGAGAAGAATAATCTTCCCTCCTAGTGTTTCACAGACCCTATTGTCATGGTCCCATCCCAATACTTGGTGGAAGTTACAGGGAATGGAGAGAAGCACACTAGTTAAGTCATTTTACTTTATCACACACTTAGCAGTATAAGACAGTACAACATGGGTGCTAAAAGCATGAGTTTTAGGGCTAGGCGATGTAGACCCAAATCCTGGCACAAACATGAGGTGCACCACGTTTTGGTGGCATCCCTTTCTAGCAAAGTGACTTTGGGAAAGGACTTAAACTTTTTTGTGCCCAAGTTTCTTCATCTGTAAAATTAAGATAACGACAGTCTATCCCACAGTGTAATTGTATAAGAAACAAAGGAGTTCATATATGCATGTCAGTTGGATTTTAATCCATAGCAAAACTCAATAGTGTGAAGCAAAACTTGAAGCCCCCTCCAAAAATAATGCGCATGATTCTATGGGGCTTTGAACTGGGCTGAGCAAGGCAGCTCTTCTCCTCATCTCAGGTGAACTCCTCCATGGAATGGCAGTGAATGACTGCTGAACTGGGGATTGATTGGTCTCAAATGACCTGCCTCCCATATCTTACAGTTAGATGGCGTAACTGAGCTACCGATTTCTAGCATAGAGCAGTTTAGCCTCGGCTCCTTCTCACCGTGGCTAGGTTCCAAAGCAGAAAAACAAGGGTACATACCCATGTCCAAGCAGCTTTTTGGGTTTTTTTGTCCAAGTAGTTTTCAAGTCTTTTTAGTGTCACATTTATGAATATGTCATTGACCAACGATCAAACCCAGAATCAAGAATTAATACAGATAGAAGGAGCTGGAAAAGGTTGAGATCGCCTCTGAAAAAGACTCCACAACAAAATAAACACTTATAAGAATGGATATATGACAGTATTTGTACAGATGCTCTTTAACCCATCCCCATATTGCACTTAAAATAAAGTACACATTTAGAAGTAGAAAAAAGGAATTAGACCCAGAAATGTATATTATTACTTAGTTTTATCGTGTGGGGGGAAATGTCGATTTTTGTAAGGGGTTCCAGGCCTATGTCCACTTACAGTAACCCTGGTGGTGTGCATAGCAGGTTTCAGGTTGAGCTGCTATATGCAAGGCCAGTTCAAAACGACCAACTGATCTGCAGCAGCAAGATGAAACTTTCTACTATTGTAAATATTTACAGTCTCAAAAGTTTTAAAGGGAAAGTCCTACGACGACCTGAAGGATAACTGTGGGTCAGAATCTACTCAATGGCAGTGTGTTAGGTTTGAGCTTGAAAGCCCATTTAGAAGATGCTGTTCAGACATATGCATTTCAATATGTTCCAGGGAAAATCTGTCGTGAAGTGAAAGTGCTGGGGATGGCTTTTCTGTGCATAGACTTTGTAACTCCCACCAAGTTACTAGGAGGGAGAGACCCTGCGAATCAGGTATTAATGATTCTAACTCTGGGATTGGTAATTTTCCCATTGGGAGCACTATTGAGACTCTGGGACTCAGCAATGGGTTTTCTGGCCTTATGAATTAGGGAAGTGGAGTGAGTGCCTTCCAGCAGGAGTCTGGCTTGAAGCATAGGGTCCCCTTTGACCATTTGTCAGCACTGAAAGAGCTTTTATCCTGAAACATTTATCCTTGCCCATCCAGAGAAAGACCAAGGAGCATTATGGCTCAGAGGCTGAGGACCAAAGAGTGAGGCATATGTGGGCATGACTGCACAGAGGCACTGCTATCTAGGAAAGGACTATATCCTTAATGTTCATTGATCTTGATTTGTGGTAACCTATTAATTTCCTTATTAAACCCCCATGATTGTGAGTATTGCCTGTGGGTTCTGTGTGGCTGTTACAACTAATTACACAGCCCAAAGGAGAAATAGAGGGCCATGAGAAGGATGATTGGCTGAATAGGATTAGGAAGGATGGAGGGAGGAGGCACATCTGACTATTGCCTCAGAGGAATCAGCCTGAGGCTGTTGTGGACTTGAAGTTCATGCTCCCTGATGTAACCTGAGGAGGTCTGGCTTGGCCTCCACACTATTTCCTCTGTGTCAGGTCATGAACTCTGGGTTAAAATTTCCTAGACTAGAACTTCAATTTGCTGATTATGAGCTGTATTATCTCAGACAAATGGCCCAACCACTCTCATCCTCCATTTTTGCATATTTGTTACTAGAGAAACTATAAATTTCAACTTCAGAGGTCCTTGTGAGAGATTCAATGAGGTGTAAGATGGTTCTGCCATCTGAAGGAGGCATCCGCTATTAGCGGTCACTCTGTTAATATTTTCTAAGACCATCTGTCACAGTTGGAAAATGTTCCACCTTAGTGATACATGGGAACTATTTGGGAGCTTTAAGTGATCAAAACTTGGTTTCACCTGAAGGTTCAGCTGTAAATAGAGCCAGGACTTTGCCTTGGGAGTTTGGGAAGCCAAGATGGCAGCTAAGATTGAGACCTACTGTCCTGGCTGAGAATTTCAATGTGAACTGTTCAAATCCACCAGCCACCCCACAAGAGAAAGTTGAGTCTACCTGCTCCTTTAACGATGTCCAGTCTCAGAAACACAGGGTCACAAGGAGTCAGACTCAATTCCAAGGGAGTGTGGTGTTTGGCTTTATGTTCAAGTGTAGTTGGAGAGTGTGTTGGCGATGACTCAGGAAAAACTCATTTCAAAAGTGATGAAATTGAGACCCAAAGAGGTGACAGGAATTTCTTAAAAGCAGCCAGGTTGGGGCTGAGCCCCGGTGGCATAGTGGTTGTGTGCGGGACTGTGGCCCACTGGCTTGGCAGTTCAAATCCAGCAGCAGCTCTCCAGGAGCAAAGCTGGGCCTCCCACTCCCACAAGGGGGCAGTGAAGACCCCCCCCCCAAAAAAAAAAAAAAGGAGCCAGGTTGGTGGTGGGAAAACTGTCAACTCTTATCCAGGAGTCCCTGGCTCTTTTTTTTTTTTTTGTATCTAGCCACAACAGTGAAGACAGCTTAGCCCAGGCTTCCCTGGTTGTGATCATTAAGAACTAGGAGATTGTAACAGGGAAGCTGGACTCCTTTCAAGTCTACCTGATACCAGGCTGGTACATTAACGTTTAAAAAATTATTTCGTTCCTGCTAATTCTACAACCCTCCCCTTATACACTCAGTTTTGGCGCATGGTAAGAGTTATACTCTGTGAATTAAGCTTTTTATATCATTTATTTGACTTTCCTTAGAGACAAAATAATATATATACATATATATATATGGAGGCTCCAAGATTGTGGATGAATTCCATTTTTTAAATTCCATGTGTTCGCAAATTTTCTAAACAAACTCAAAGCTCTATTCCAAAAAGGGAAAAAGCAAACTTTGCTTTCTACCTTTTGTTCTTTCTTCCTCCTTCCCTCTCTTAGTCCTTAAGACATTGACTTACCTGCCAATCCTTTGTTGCCATTGTTGTAGGAACGAGCTGTCAAAGGTAGACTGATTCATAGCAACCCTGTGAACAGCTGACCCAAAGCTTGCCAGTTCCTGTGTCATCCTCAAAAGCACTGCTATTTCTGAGCCCATTTTTCAGCCACCCTGCCTGTCCAACACATCTCATCGGAGGGAGTCCTCTTCTCCATTTAAATCTGTGATGGAAGTGGTAGCAGGCAACCCATCCCCAGGGTCAGGATCAACAGGGAATTCAAGACTGTTCTTTGGTGAAAGGTTAGTGGATTAGGGCTCAGAGGAACAGATGGGTAGCGGGTCATGTCAGGAACCTCTGAGGAACAGACAGGGCATTCAAAGAAAATGCCTTTTTCTTTTATTCCCCCCTGCATTAGCTTTTACAAATATTAGCCCGTTGTCATTTTTTCTGAGCTCTTATCAGATTGCAAGGGACAAAAATCAGCTTTCAAACCAATTTTTAAACAGAAAGTGTGCACAGAGAAAGGTTCTTAGAATGCTGCCCTTTAAAAAAAAAAGGAAGACATGTAATTGTCATATATGTGTATGTATGTATATAGATGAACCGTAGTAGTGCCATGGTTAGAGTGCTCAGCTGCTAAGTGGAAGGTTTGATGTTTTAAACCCATTGAACCACTTCATTGAAGACTGATGTAGCAGTCAACCTTGGAAACCCCCCCCCACACACACACACACACAATGAGGCATTTCTACTCTATCTGCTATGACTTGGGTAGCAATGGAGTTTGGGGGGACATCATCTTTATTTGTTATTCTTTGGTCTAACATTACTCTGATAAGTTTAGGTGGGACAGCACATTTATTGAAGGAATAGCATTGCTAAGTCAGATGTATATTGGCTCAAAGCAGAGAAGACCATAAAGATATTTATTTGTGCTTTATTCACTATGCCAAAGCACTCAACTGTATGGACCATAATAAATTATGAATAACCTTGAGAAGAATAGGAATTCCAGAACCCTTCATTGTACTTATGTAGACCTTGTACATCATCAAGAGGCAGTTGGGCAAGTAAATGAACAAAGGCATGCTTTTGTCAGGGTTGTATCCTCTTAGCATACTTATTAAATCTTTATGTGAAGCAAATAATGAGAGAAGTTGGATTATATGAAAAAATGCGGCATCAAGATTGGATGAAGACTTTTTAAGAGGCAGTGATATGCAGATGACAAAAGCTTGCTTTCTGAAGGTGAGAAGAACTTGAGGCATTTGCTGATGAAAATGAAGAATTGCAACCTTCAGTACAAATTACAACTCAATGTAAAATAGACCAAAATCCTTACAACTCAACCCAATCATGATAAATGGAGAAAGGTTGGAGTTGTCAAGGATTTTGTCTTACTTGGATCCCCCAATTAATGATCATGACAGCAGCAGTCAAGAGATTAAAAGACCCACTGAATTAGGTAAATCTGCACAAAACCTCTTTAGAATATTGAAAACTAAAGATATTATTTTGAGGATTACAGTGAGTGATTCATGCCATCATATTTTCAATTGCCTCACATGCAGGTAGAATTTGGACATTGAATGAGAAAGACCAAAGAGGAACTGGTGCATTTGAATTGTGGTGCTGAAGAAGAATATTTAAAGTAGTGTCAGCTGCTAAAAGGACAAACAAATCTGTCTTGGAAAAATGGGGCCAGAGTGCCCCTTAGATTTAGTCTTACATACTTTGGACATGTTGTCAGAAGAGATTAGTCCCTGGAGAAGAATATTATGCTTGCTAACATAGAAGGCTTCAGTGAAGTAGATGGGCACAGAGGCTGCAGCAATGGCTCTGGCATCGGAACAATTGTGAAGATGGAGCAGTGTATTGTCCTGTTGTCCCTAGGGTGCCGACTCTAGGGTGTCCCTAGGCACAGACTCAATGAGCCCTAACAGCGACAATATTTATGCTCTCATGTCACCAAATTGATGAAGCGACACGCTCTCATATTCTCATTTCTCTTTTTATGTTCAGGGTGATATTACAGGGAATGATTTTTATTAGTTGGTGTTTCGTAGATTATTCTTCAATTAGGAATGTGTAGTACTTTGACATCAACTATCCAATCAAAAAGGGCCTGCCACAGTGGTTAAAGTGATCCGCTACCAACCACAATGTTGTCAGTCTGAAGCCAGCAGCAGTTCCAGAGCAGATTGGGCAGTTTGCTGGGGAAAGAGTCCCGCCATGGATCCAAACCCACATGGACGAAGCACACCAGCTTATGTGATCACGAGGTGTTGATGGGATCAGGTATCGGGCATCAAAGACCAACAAATCTTAGCATTGTAAATGAGAGGGAGTGCGGAGTGGAGACTCACAGCCCATCTGTAGGCATCCGGACATCCCCCTGCAAAAGCGTCTCAGGGAGGAGATGAGTCAGTCAAGGTGCAATGTTGCACCAATGAAATGTACAACTTCCCTCTAGGTCTTTAATGTTTCCTTCCCCACTCCCCCCACCCCACCATCATGACATCAATTCTATCTTACAAATCTGGCTAGACCAGAAGATGTACACGGATACAGATAGGAAATGGAAACAGGAAATCCAGGGCAGATGATCCCTTCAGGACTAATAATGAGAGTAGTGATGCCAGGAGGGTAAGGATACAGGTGAAGTAGAAAGGAGGAACCAATCCTAAGGATCTACATATAATCCCCTCCCTGGGGGACAGACAACAGAAAAGAGGGCAAAGGGAGATATTGGATAGTATAAGACATGGCAAAATAATAATAATTCATAAATTACCAAGGGTTCATAAAGGGGGTGGAAATGGAGGGGGGGAAATGAGGAGCTGACACTAAGGGCTCAGTTAGAAGACAAATGTTTTGAAAATGATTATGGAGACAAATGTGCTTGGCACAAAGGATGGATTGTGATGACTTTCGTACATGCTCCTAAAAAAAATGATTTTTAAATGGAGAAAAATAAAAAACGCTTCCCGCCTTGGAAACCCAGGGTAACTATTCCGTCCTGTCTGCCCTGCTCTGTCCTCTCGAGCCATTGTAAGTTGGAATCAGCTCAAAGGCAGGGGTAATGCATCAAAAAAGCAATAAGATAATTACTAATTTTAAAACAAAGCCCAAACTAAATATCGATAGTAGAATACAAATCCCCAGTCACTTTTATCATATTTATCATCCCCAAACTCTTTTTCTGCAGTGTCTGGGATTTTGAGAGTGTTGTACAATCCTCTGCTTCTTTATCCATTGGTTTACCCATGTGGATCTGTGTGTCTCTGTCCATGCACTCAGGCCTGTTGTATTTTTGGCCTTTATCCCAACCCCCACTTATCACTTCAGGCCAATTTGTATCATTTCCCTGGCCTTTTCAGCATTTGTGACATTTCCAATTCCATCTGCAGATTTAATTAACGTGCTGCATATTCACTCTTCCACATCACTGATAACAAGAGACATAAAACTGGACCCAGTACTGACTGCTGCACCACCTAGATACCTCCCACCACTGGACACAGCCTGCTGCTTTACCTGCTTCTCGCGCCAACCTGATTGAAACTGATTTTGCAAGTAAAATTCACTCAGACATTGCATCAAATGATTTATGAAGTCCACGCAACCATGTGGTGTCCCATTAATCACAGACACTACAATAATCTATTTGTGTGCAGCAGTTCTCATAAATCGGAATAAAATAAATTCCACCAGCGCATCTTCTGCTTTTGCGACAGGGCACATGGTATTATTCAGGGCGCCATCCATATAATGCAATGTTAGCAGACTTGCAGATTCCTGAGCTTGGTCAAGCAAGTAAAAATATGCATTCATTTACCGATGCGTGCCAAAGCTAAAGAAATTACAGCTTGTTCATCCACTGGGTGAGAGGGTTTCTTTAGGGCTGAGCTCTCTCAATTTTTTTTTTTTTAATGAAAGCTGTTGTAAGTGAACAAAGCAAAAGAGGTACAACAATAGAGTGGTAAGACTATTTTCTGAACCAACATTCTACAAGTACACCTTCATATAAATGTTCAGTGCTTATGTGTCATCACCCTTGGGAGATAGTGCTTATTCCAATGATGCTATGAAAACAGTGTGCACGTTTCCCTTTGGGATTGATCTGTGTTTCACATAGCAATAGAATGTCTGCTGTTATGGCAAGTTCATTTCATTTATGAATGTACTTTATTTCTTTAAAACAGACCAAAATAGTGGCCAATCATGTTCAATAGATATTTTGAAGGATCTGGTGAGGTAATTGTATCTTTTTCACATTTAGCCGAATTTTGTGTTTTTCCAAATATCAAAAGAATACCTTTTGTCAAATAAAGCAACACAAAATTGCACCAGAAGGAATTAAGAAATCATAGCATGCAAATATAATCAGTGTTAATATAGTAGTGACTCTCTTTTCCAGGATTTTATTGGCATGTGTAATTGTGTGTGGAGAGATAGATAATAGAGATAAATACATATATGGATAAGATGTAATAAGAATTATGTTCTGGTATAAATATTTTATTGCTATCTGCTTTCTGAAAATCAAGTATGTATTGTAGCTATCTTTCTAATAAATAGATATAGAACTGCACCATCATCTTAACAACTATATAATTTTCCATTTCCACCATTCACCTGTTAGTTGTCATAGTGTGGCAGCTTATCATATCTTGATGCTGGAAGCAGAGCTTCCAAACTAACAAAGACTAAGAAGAAAGGTCCGGTGATCTATATCTGAAAACTAGATGCTTACAATCTTATGAACAGAAACAAAAGATTTTCCTAACTAGTGATAGAATATGAGCCCTTAAGGTTGGAAAACACAAAGATAGCCACAACAAGGGATTCATACATACCAGCAATCCTGGAGATGGTACTGGACTGGCAATGCTTTACTGTATTACACATAAAGCTGCCACGAGTCACACCTGACTCAAATAGCATCAATGGCAATTTTCCATTACATTGATCTAGTTAATAAAAGCCCTTATCAATGGACATTTAGTTTTCTTCTTTTTTGCAAATATGGTAAATCCTGATGGTGATACATATATACACTGTACCTTATTCACTTTTTAGAAAAAGAATTCTTAAAATAAGAAAATACATTAGACGTATTCTTAGGACAAGAGTTTTCTTATTAGAATAAACTTTAAAAATTGAGTTTTGTGAATCAAGCTGTATGTTCAATTAACATCTTGATATATACTGCCAAACTGCCTTCCAGAAAAATTGAACCAAGTTGTACTACTATCAATCGTTCATGAAAGTATTGATTGTGTCATCCTTGCCAATTCTAGATATTGATGATCTTTAAAAATGTTTGTCAATCTGATAAATGAAAATGTTTTCTCATTACTTGAATGTGTATACCTTTGATAGGATTTGGTTGAACAACTTTAAAGAGACAAGAGTAAATCAAAAAGTACTGCTATGAAATATCAGAATCTGCCTGGTAGGGATTAATCAAGGGTAAGGTAACCAAGAGAAATTAATTACTGAAACCCAAATGAAGAGTGAGCATGATAGTGGGATAAGAGGAAAATAAAATGAAGTAAAGAAAAGAAATAGGATACCAAGGGCATTTATAGAGGTCTAAATACAGGAAAGTACATAGCTAAATACATTTATATATGATGGTGAAAAATAGATCTGCGTGCATATACTTATAGGCTTAGTATTAAGGCAATAGATGGAAATTGGGCCTTCACTCAAGTACTTCCTCTATGCAAGAACACTTTGTTCTATTAAATTGGCATTCCATGATACTCACCTTCCCGATACCATCACTGAAGACAAATGTGTGCATAAGCAAATGTGGTGAATAAAGCTGATGGCACCTGACTATCAAAAGATATAGCATCTGAGGTCTTATAGGCTTGAAGGTAAACAAGCAGCCATCTACCTCAGAAGCAGCAAAGCCCACATGGATGAAGTACACCAGTCTGTATGATCACGAGCTGTCAAAGAGATCAGGCATCAAAGAATTAAAAATTATATCATTGAAAATGAGGGGGAGTGCAGATTAGGGACTGTGTCAGTCTGGGTAGACAAGAGAAACAAATTCATAGGCACACATATGTATATAAGAGAGTTTTATATAAAGGGTAATTGTACATTAAGAAAACACCCAGCCCAGTCCAGAACAAGTCCATAAGGCCAATATTAGCCCATATGTCTGATACCAGTCTATAAAGCCTTCTTCAGACTCACACGACACATGCAATGATGCAGGATGATCAAAGTCAGTGAGTAGAAAGTCTTTGGATCCAGTGGCGTTGTAAGCATCTTAGCTCTGGCAGGGGCCTCTCTGTGGTTTCTCAAGCATCTCAGTACTGGCCAGAGTTTCCCTGTGGCTTTTCCAGCTTCGGAGATCTAGTTTCATCAGGGTATGTCCATGTGGCTTCTCCTCCAGGATGTCTCACAGGGATCAGCCTTGTGTCTTGCCAGTAGAGCATCTCCAAGAGAGTGAGCCGATAGAGTGTCTCTGCCTTCAAGAAGGAATTAACACATTTCCCAGAATTCTCAGGAAAAGGCCCTACCCACACATAGGTCTGACTGGCTATCTCCAGATTGACAGGATAGACTCCACCCCTACATTCTTAATCCTTAAATTGACACCACATTAGATGACTGACACAGGAACCCAAAGGCCCTTTATAGGTAAGAGACATTCCATTACAGAAGAGTTGCGTGGAGAAGACGAACCGGTCAGGGTGCAGTGTAGCAATAATGAAGCATACAGCTTTCCTCTACTTCCTAAATGCTTCCTCCACTCCCTCTCCCCCCATCAAGGTTCCAAGTCAACCTTACAAATCTGGCTAGACCAAAGGATGTACACTGGGACAGACAGGAACTGGAAACATAGGGAATCCAGGACAGATGATCCCTTCAGGACCAGTGGTGAGAATGGTGATAGCGGAAGGGTGAAGGGAAGATGAGATAGAAAGGGGAAACCAATATTAATGATCTACATATAACCCACTCCCTGGAGTGTGGACAATGGGGAATTGAGTGAAAGGAAACATTGGACAGTATGCAATATGACAAAATAATAATAATTTATAAATTAACAAGGGTTCATGAGGGAAGGGGGCGAGCAGGGGGAAATGAGGAGCTGATATCAAGGGCTTAAATAGAAAGCAAATGTTTTGAGATTGATGAGGGCAACAAATTTACAAATGTGCCTGACATACAGTGGATGTATGTATCGATTGTGATAAGAGCTGTATGAGGCCTCAATAAAATTATTTTTTTTAAAAAGAATAATATTTTGTTAAACAAGAATGGAAACCAAGGGCTGAGCCCTGGTGGTGTAGTGGTTGTGCACGGGACTGCGGCCCACTGGGACGGAGGTTCAATTCCAGCAGTGGGGCTGGGCCTCCTACTCCCACCACCGGAGAGCAGTGATGCTCAAAAAAAAAAAAAAAAGAATAGAAACCAAAATGTGAATCCATTGGTTGCAAAATATGCTCCCTCTAGGTCTATACATTTCTGAAGGGGCATTTCCATCTTTCTCCCTTTTTTGTTTTTGTTTTTGTTTTTGTTTTGGGGGGAGGGGGAGGCATCACTGCTCTCTGGTGGTGGGAGTAGGAGGCCCAGCCCCACTGCTGCAATTGAATCTCCGTCCCAGTGGGCTGCAGTCCCACGCACAACCACTATGCCACCGGGGCTCATTCCCTCTCTCCTTTTCCCTATAGATCTCAGCCTTCTTGGATTTACATTACACCAAAGATGGCATTTTTCACATCTCCAAGAGACTCAAAAGGGCATGTTTCTTTTCAGTGCTTTTTGAGTTTTAGGACCAAAAACAAGTCTTAGGGGTAAGATCAGGGCTATAGGATTGTATAAGGTAGAAATTCCTTGAGACATTTTGTAAGACTACCCTGATACCCATAAAGAATGAGCAGTTGCATTGTCTGAAGGAAAAATATTCCTAGGTACAACTTCCCTGGCCTTTTCCTCATCAATGTAGTTTTAAGGCTTTTTCATAATAAGTCCCTGTGATTATCCTGTGTCCTACCCAAAAAATCTATCAAGTCGACCCCTTTGAAATTGCACAAACTGAGTGCCTAAACTTCAAAGCAGATCTTTCTGCACTGAATTGATCTGGCCCAGAAAATCCCCTCAAAAGCCACTATTTTGATTAAACTTTGTTCTGTGGGTCATCTTGGTAAATACGAGATTCATGCCTGGTTTTCATTTGGAATATAAAATCATCTCATCAGCTTCAAGCTTGCTTAAGACATTGATGGAAAGAAAGATCTTTGAGAAACGCTTTTGGCCTGCCCCCAACAAGCAGAAAGTTTGCCGAAGCCAAGATGCTTGCTTAAAATCGAAAATGCTGAAGCCCCCAGGTTTCTCCGCTTCACCAGCTATCACAGCTGTGGTAATTCAGCGGGCTCTTCCATGAGCCTCTAGGTGTGCTAGTCCGGGTAGACTAGATAAACAAATTCATAGACACGCATATGGATATAAGGGTAAGGTTTATATACAAGAAGAATGAAACATTGAGAAATCATCCCAACCCAGTCCAGTTAAAAGTCATAAGTCCGATATTAGCCCATATGCCTGATACCAGTCTATAAAGTCTTCCGACTCATGAAGTCACAGACCAGTGGGTGCAGAGTCCCGGCACTGGCAGGGGTCTCCCCATGGCTCCTCACTTCCAGGGCTCAGCAGCAGCATCCAGTGGCAGTAGAAGCAACCCAGCGCTGGCAGCGATCTCCACGTGGCTTCTCCAGCTTCAGAGGTCTGATTCCATCAGGGTAAGGACACGTGGCTTCTCCTCCTGCTCCTTCAGCTCCTCGGACACTGCCATCTTGTCTTATCCATAGTTCGTCATCTCTGAGACTGACTCCCAACCACTGGGGAGATGGCCTCTCATCCCTACGAGGGAAATATCAGAGATTTCCCAGAATTCTCAGGAGAAAAACCATGCCCATACAGAGGCCTCATTGGCTACTCAGTTGCTGTCTCCAGACTAACAGACTAGACTCCACCCTGACATCTCAATCATGAAATTGACATCTCGAATACATGACCACCATACTAGGTTTGTTGAGGTTGGCTATCTTACTTCCCTCTCTGGGTTCACCTTTGAGGGCCTCTTGACCTTTGTGAAAACACTTGGCTCATGGCAGGGGGTGTTGGGGAGAAATAAGAAGCTTGCAATAAGTATAAGAATGAAGAAAATGTTCTAAACTAGTGGAGCGATGAGTGTTCCCCTCTTCTTACTATGACTGAACCATTGAATTGTAGGGTGTGTGAATTATATGTCCATCAAACTTTTTCAAAAAGCAACAGCATTTGACCCATCTAAAAATTGCTGTTTTGTTGTATGGCAGATTCCCCGTAAACTTGTTGTGTAATCTCAATGATTTGGGAGGATGGCTTCCTGAATTTTGTCAAAAATTTGATATTAACCCTCAAGATCATTTTTTCAAAGAAATTATCCTAATTTTTGGCACCCTAATGAGTCTAAAATGAGTGTCTTATTGAAAGAACTTGTCTGCAGCCATCTACTGATCATAAAAAACAAAACAAAACTCCCTACCACTGAGTTAATGCTGACTTCTAGCTACCATATGCTACCTACAGGGTGTCACTGCCTGATATGTTCCTGAGACTGTACTTCTTTCTACAGGAACAGAAAGTTTCATCTTGCTCCCATCTACTGATCACAGACACATGCTTTTAAAAGTTTTGTTTGGAAGAACTGGAATCCCAGTGGCAGTACTTTTTTACTTACCCTCATATTTATTGGTCTTTTACACTTTCATGATGACATATTCTTGTATATTGGGGGCAAGGATAAGCATTAATTTTGCTGATTTATAGGGCTATCTCTCATCTTTATATTAAGGTAATGTTTTTAGGAGACCTGGCAGTGTGTGCCTACCTGAAAAGTTGCTAGTTCAAACCCATCCCTTGACATGAGAAAGATATGGCAGGCAGCTTCTATAGAAATCAAAATCTGGATAACCCTATAGGATAGTTCTATTCTGCCTTCTAAGGCTGCTATGAGTCAGAATCAGCCTAATGGCAGTAGATTTGTTTGGGTTTGGTTTAATGTTTTTAAGAATAATTTTTAAACCTAGGTATATGTTTAAAGAGTAAATTTTTCAGGCTGAGCCCCGAGGGGGTAAGTGGTTGAGTGTGGGACTGCAGGCCGCAGACTTGGCAGTTCAAATCCAGCGGTAGCTCTCAGGAGCAGCACTGGGTAGCGCCCTCGACCATCAGAGGCAGTGATGCCCACAAAAAAAAAAGATACACTTTTCATAGTTGTTTATAATTGACTCAAAGGTCCATATTTAGAGAAATGGGACTATTCTTAGAAAATGAGTATATTTTCCCAACATGAGAGAATGTTAATGCTTTAAAAGCAACATTCAATTGAATACCCACTTCTTATATATTTGCTTAAAATAAAAACCACTATAACCTATTGCGTTTGGTTAAGAGTGTATGTTATGGACTCGAACTGCATTTCTGCAAATCCTCACTCTTGTATTTGTAACTTAGATATCTCAAGTCACAGTGGACAACTGTTCTGTGCCTAAGCGCTGGTGGGGTCATGGGTTACACGTTGGCCTGCAACAAGGTCAGGTGTTCAAACCCCCCCGTCCTTCTGCAGGAGAAAGATAAGGCTTTCTGCCCCCATCAAGAGTCACAGTCTCAGAACCCCACAGGGCTAGTCCCGTGCTGTTCCTATCGGGTCACTGTGAGCTGAAACCTATTCAATGGTGCTGAGTTTGGGTTATCTTTGCGTCGGCTTCTTCATATGGAAAATGAAGATAGTCATAGTCCCTGAGGTATAAAAGTATTACAGGACTTCAGTGAGAGCATGTGAATAGACAAGCGCTTTGTGGCTAGGTGCCCTTGAGTTGGTTCCAACTCCCACAGACTCTGTACAACAGAACAAAACACTGCCCGGTCCTCACAACTGTTGGTATGATTGAGCTCATTGATGCAGACACAGTGTTAATCCATTGTCTAGCACCTTCCCATGTTTAACTGCCCCTCTGCTTTACCAAGCATGGTGTCTTTCCACAGGGCCTGGTCTCTCCTAATAACGTATCCAAAATATGTAAGATGAAGTCTCACCATCCTTGTCTTCTCAGGAGCACTCTGGCTGTACTTACAACACGGATTTTTTTGCGCTTTTTAGTTCATGGTATTTTCAGTTTTCCTCTCCAGCACCACAGTTCAATTGCATCGTTTTTACTTCTTATCTGACTTCCACACGCATATGAGACAAACAAAAATATCATGGCTTCGGTCAGGTATACGCTAGGACTTAAGTTAATATCCTTGCTTCTGGATACTCTAAAAAGGTCTTGTGCAGCAGATTCATCTAATGCAACATGTCTTTTGATTTCTTGAGTGCTGCTTTATAAGCATTGATTATGGATCCAAGCAAAACAAAATTCTTGACAATGTCAATCTTTTCTCCATTTACTATGATGTTACCTACTGGTCTGGTTGTGAGGATTTTGCAGATTCAGTTGTGATCCGTTCTGAAGGCTGCAGCCCCTAATCTACATCGGTAAGGGCTTCAGGTCCTGTTTACTTTCAGCAAGCAAAGCTTGTGTCTGCACATCTCTGGCTGTTAATGAGCCTTCCTCAGATCCTGGTATCACATTCTTCTTCAGATGGCCCAGCTCTTCAGATTATTTACTTATTAAGTATGGTAATAGGACTGAGCCCAATGCACACCTTTCCTGATTTAAAATCGTGCAGTATTCCCTTGCACTGTTCACTACCACTGCCTCAAACCCATGTACAAGTTCTGCATGAGCCGAAGGGTTCTAGATTTCCCCTTCTTCTCAATTTTTTTCATAGTTTGTTATGATCCACACAGTGAAATACATTTTTTTTGAGGGGGGGCATCTCTGCCCTCAGGTGGTGGGAGTAGGAGGCCCAGCCTTTGCTCCATGGAGCTGGAATCGAACCTCCATCCCAGTGGGCCACAGTCCCGCGCACAGCCACTACGCCACCAGGCCTCAGCCCTGAAACACATTTTCATAGTCAATAAAACACAAATAAACACCGTTTTGCTTTCAGATAAGATCCCTTGTTTCACATTCTCTTCTGAATCAGCTACGATATCCCTTGGCCCATATCCTTTTATGAATTTGGCCTGAGCTTCTGGTAGCAACCTGTCAATGCATTGATGCAATGTTTGTTGCATGATCTTTAAGCAAAATTTTGCATGTATATTATTTTAATGATATTGTTCTATAATTTGAGTATTTTGTTGGGTCATCTTTCTTTGGAAGGGGGACAGATATGAATCTCTTCCTGTCAGTTGACAGAATAGTTGTTTTCTAAATTTCTGGCACAGATATGTGAGGGCCTCCAGTGGTCCATCAGTTTGTTGAGTATTGGTATTTCATCAGTTTTAACTTTTTTCTTCAGTACCATTGGTCCTTACTCATCTACAACCTCCTGAAATGGTGGAGAGTCCACTGATTCTTTTTGGTAATTAATTCCACTTTCTTTTAATACATCTTGCATCATCGAATATTTTGCCATTAGAATCCTTCAATATTGCAACTTGAGGTTTTAATTTTTATTTAGTTCTTTCAGTTTGAGACATGCTGAACATGTTCTTTTTTCAGTTTTCTAAATCTAGGTGTTTGCCCATTTCCTAATATTTGACTTTATCTTCTAAAGCTGCCCTTTAGAATTTTCTGTTCAACTTTTACTTCATATTTCTTCCATTTGCAATAGCTACTCTACAATTAAGAACAAGTTTCAGACTGTCTTTCTATATCCACTTTAATTTTGCTTTGTCTTTTTAATGACTTTATGCTTTCTTCATTGATGACATTCTTGATGTCACCCCACAACTCATCAAGTTTTCTATCATTAGTGTTCATCAACAAATCTGTCCTTGAGATGTCATTAAAATTTAGGTGGAATAGACTCAATTTCATATTTTGACTCACAGAAACTTTCAGATTTTCTGCAGCTTTAATCTGAACTAACAAAGAGCAACTGATGGTCTGCTCCATAGTCAGGTCCTGGACTAGTTTTAACTGCTGATATTGAGCTTCTCTGTCATCTGTTCTCACAGATGTAGCCTCTTATATTTCTGTGTATTCCTTCTGAATAACACCTTTTGTGTTGTTGATAAAAGGTAAGTGCTATGAACAAGTTGCTGGTGTTGCAAAATTCTATCATGTGATCTCTGACTTCATTTCCATTACCATGAACACACTTTCCAAGTACTTTTCTTTCTCTCTGTTCACAACTTTTGCATGCCAATCACCATTAATTGTCAATGCATCTTGACCTTTTGTTTGATCAATTTCAGACTGGAGACTTTAATGGAATTCTTCAATTTCCTTATAACTGACATTTTTGTTGGTGCATAAATTTGATTAATAATTTTATTGATTGGATTTCCTTGATTGCGGGCAGTATAATCTTATCACAGACAGCATCATAGTGCAAGATAGATCTTGAGATGTCCTTTTGTACAATGAATGCAGTGTCATTCCTCTCGATTTTGTCCTTTCCAGCATGGTAAACAATATGCTTCTATGATTCAAAATAGCCCAAAACAGTCCATTTCAGCTAACTAATGCCTACAATGTCAATCTTTTCCACTCCAATTCATAATTTATAACTTCCAATTTTCCTAGCATCATACTCCATATATTCTCACTTCTGAATCTTAATTGATGTTTGCAGCTGTTTCTTTTCGCCTTGAGTTGTACAAGAAAGTCCTGAAGCTCAGTTGGTCAGAGAAGTTAGCGAGATTTGAACTTGCTGTTCTGAAAAGGTAAATGAGCACAGACACCAATTCTAAACTATGACATCCTCATCTGAGATTCTGAGAATGGTTCCTTGCGAAGGAACCCTATGTAGCTCTAAGGGCACGGGTGCTTGCTGCCTCTGTCATGGTTCACTAGAGAATGTGTGGTGAACACTCATTCCAACTTTCACCATTTTGGGTAAAAGTGAAAACCATCTTAAGATTTCTTTTTGTTAGTGAAACAAATACTGACATCTCCCTTAACGTGGTATAAAGTAAATATACATTAAAGTGGGGAATACCTGTACACCCAAGTTGAAAAGACAGGCATGAAAAATGTCATTATACATAGGGAAGTACAGAAGGCTAGGAAGCCTAGTGCTTGTGGCATCTTAGCTTCACAAAGGCCTAAAGCACCCTTGTTTTCCAGAACCATAGTCTAGATCCCTTCTTGCAAGCTTTGAAAGTAGCAAACATTTGGTGAATATCTGACCCTATGACAGTTACATAATTCTGTGTCAACATGAAGGGTAGGTGTGGATAGGTGATCTGCCCATGAGGTCAAAGTCAGCTGACCTCCTCATAAAGAGGATCCCTGGGAACCTCCCCTTTGATCTCTGCTTCATTTTTCTGCTGGCAATTTGGAGACCTGCAGGAGTCCTGGAGATGTGTCCACTGGCACTAAATTCACAAGACATTGCACCCACCAACCTGTGATTTTCCTGCATTTTGCATCACTGCTTGTGGCTGTGTGAGGCTTAAAAGGGAATTATGGGCTGGGCTAGTATGTTTTCTTGATATCCAATCACTCCTTGATTAAAAACATGCTTTCGGGCTGAGCCCCGGTGGCGTAGTGGTTGTGCGCGGGACTGCGGCCCACTGGGACCGAGGTTCAATTCCAGCAGTGGGGCTGGGCCTCCTACTCCCACCACCGGAGAGCAGTGATGCACCCCCCCAAAAAAAATATAAATAAAAAATAAAAAAGTACTTTCTTTTTTAAATACCTTTATTAGGGGGATCTTGCACCCCTTATAAAATCCATACATCCCTCCAGCGTGTCAAGCACATTTACACATATGCTGCCATCACCATTTTCAAAGCATTCTCTTCCCACTTGAGTAAAGCATTTTCTTTTGCATACTTGAGTGTCACTGGAATTGTTTCTCTTGTCAAGCCAGCCTAACACAGACCCTAAAATCAGTTTTTAAAAATACAACCATAACAAACACTAGCATGCTTATTGAACATCTAATATATCTCACAGTAATGAGAAAAATGATACCCGATTAAATGACTCATTTAAGACTCATAAAGAATCATAAACACAGTCAGAATTCAATCACTGGTCAATTTGATTCCCAAGATCATGTTCTTTCTACTAGCACAAGACCTTCTGATCACAGAGGACTTCTCTAGTTAGAGTTGCTAAGGTCAAAGTTATGGCATTATTCTTCCATTAGCTGTTATTGGTGGGGCTGCTTAGCTGCTCTCCCTGAAAAACTCTAAATGAAAAAGTGTCATTTGAATTTAATCAGCAAATGGTGGAGATGCTCATGGAATCTCTTTTATATGCTCTGATATGGTTTCCACGCTTTATAGGCTCAATCATTTTTTTTTCTGTTAATCTCAGACCAACAGCCATTTACACAATCATAGCCATTGGCAACTCGCATTTGGTCCATGAACTTGGTGTGTGACTTGAACTGTAACTTGAGCTTGAAAAAGCTTGTGAAGAATATAAGTTGATCAAGACAAATCTGACAGTCAAAGATGATTGATGTTAAAATGCATGGGAAGCATGCCCTTTAAAGGCAGTGTCCACGTTTTAAAATATCCTTCAAGTTCAAGTGATAGAGGGGAGTGCTGATTTATAAACCATAATAAATCTATGGATCATTACATATTCATAGGTAATACTAATGAAAAAGTTCCAAAGAGCAATGAACATGG
>PVJH01021095.1:0-17911 GCA_004026705.1 Nesogale talazaci
GGGGCATATCTATGCAAAATGGAGTGAGTGGAGTCTTTCATAAGCAATATACAAAAGCAAGAAGATAGATTATATGATTAATCAAGTTGACAACATAAATGAATTACAAATACCAGAGGGTACTTGGGGTAGGCTGAATAATTGTTCCCACAAAGATGTCCACATCCCAGTCTTCAGAATCTATGAATTTCACCTTGTAAATTTTTTTCCAATGATTTTATTGGGGGTTCTTACAGGTCTGAAAACATTCAATACATCATTTGTGTCAAGTATATTTGTACACATGCTGCCATACTCATTTCCAAATATTTTCTACTTGAGCCCTTGGTATAAGCTCCTCTTTCCCCCTCCTTTTAAAAAATATTTATAAATCATACTACTCCCATCATGATACATACATATATCAATTGTATGCAGGTCACATTTGCACACTTGTTGCCATCATCACTCTCAAAATATCCTCCCTCCACTTAGGGCCCCAGTACCAGCTCCCCATATCACCTCATATATTTTCAAGGGGACTTTGGAGATGTGACTACATTAAGGAAGGGGAAACTACTTCCCCTTTTGAGCCTCAGAAGGAAATCAACCCTGCCTTCCCTGCTCCAGTGGAAGCTGCTTTGTTTGCTGCTGTATCTCAAGTGCCCAAACCATTGCCTGGAACATACCAGCCAGCAGCTTCCCCTGAATTGTGAAAGTCTGTTTCGACTCAGAGGGACCCAGCTGTGTCAAAAACTGCGCTTTGAGGACCTTGAGCACCAGGCCTTTCTTCTGAGAAGTCTCTGGGTAGACTCATTTACAACCTTTCAGTTAGCATCTGAGAGCATTAACCATTTGCACAATTCTGGAATTCAGTAAATAGCCAATCATCGGAAAGCACAGATTATGCAGCTGCTGAAGAAATGAGAGACTATCCTTTGATATTTTAAATACCCTGGTGGTGGTGTAGTTACTCATTCGTCAGCAGTTCAAGGCCACCAGTCACTCCAAGGTAACTAGATGAGGTTTCCTACTCTCTTAAAAAGCTAACAGTCATAGAAATCCACATGAGGCAGATGAGACCATGTTGCTTTCAGGAAAAAAAAGAGGAGTTGAAATACTTGCTGATGAAGACCAAAGACTGCAGCCTTCTCTATGAAATACACCTTATCAAAAAGAAAACAAAAATACTCACAACTGGACCAACAAGCAACACTATGATAAATGGAGAAGAGATTGAAGTTGTCAAGGATTTTATTTTATTTAGATTCATAAGAGTGTTCGGGGAAGCAGCAGTTAAGAAATCAAGTGATAACTTGCATTTGGGCAAAACTGCTGTAAAGAGTCCTGAGAAGTCTGATTTTTTAAAGACATCATTTTGAGAACTGAGGTTGCGCCTGACTCAAGCCATCGAATTTTCCATTAATCTCACATGCATGTGAAAACTGGACAATGGGTAAGGAAGACCATGGAAGAAGTATGGGGCTAGAGGAGGATATAAAAAAAATGGACTGTCAAAAGAGCAAACAAATGTGTCTTAAGAATAGGCACAGCTAGAGCATTCCTTAGAAACTAAGATGGCTAGACTTCATCTCTCACATACTTGGGGCACATTCTCTGGCAGGATCAGTCTCCTGTGAAGGCATTCTACTTGGTGAAGTATCAGGGTATCGACAACATCAGTCAAAAAGACTCTCCACAGGATGGCTGGGCACAATGGCTTCACATATGGGCATAACCATAAAAGGAGTGTGAGGTTGCCTCCGGTCTTGTTGGTGCTTTGCTCTTTTTTGCATAGGCTGGGTGTGTGTTGAAAATTTGGCAAGAGAGCTGAGCATAAATATCATTGTACTTTCTTTGTGGTTGACTCTTAATAAAGCCTCCCTCCCCCCAATAACAGCACTAAAATGTACTTAAGACATTAAGCATCTTCCATTTTCCATTCTAGCCAAGGATAGCAAAGTCAAACCACTTATTGAAAAACCAGATTCCTGAGAACACTGTGACCAAATTTTAGAGCGATGGCAGGGCATTAGTTAAAATCCTATGTAACCAACCCCACACAGCCTATCTCATTTGGATGAAAAGAAAATCTGGTTTGTGGCAAAATTGTATTATGCTCCAAATGGATTAAAGGAAAATTTGCTTTAGAAGCCATTTAGTCTAGGTCATAAGAGGCCTCTTGGCTTCTCAGAAAGAGAAATGAAGCTAACATTTCAAGGATCCGGTCTTAATGTAAGGCATAGAGAGAGGACCTGAAGGCACAAAGAAGCAATTCTATTTAGAAATGTCACTCTGCAGGTCGCCAATTAAAAACCTTTTGGAGAGGTGGTCAGGCATGGCCTGGCCTTCGTCATGTTTTTTGTGTCACAGTTTTGGGTGGAGTTCATCCATCTGCTCAGACAGTGGTGTTCGGGGATCCCCATCTGAAGTGAGAGAGGGTTTGATTACCCATAAACTGTGAGATAGACTCCAAGGGGTGGCTCAAAGGACTAAGGTGCAGGAAATTAGCTACACAGAAGAGTTTGGAATTCAGACTTCCCCTTGTCCTTAGTGGCCAATGAGTTGGCCCTGACTCAAGGTGACCTCTTGTGCAATAGAAGAAACATCGGCCTGGTCTTTTTTTTTCCCATGCAAAAGTAATGATTTAATGACTATAAGCAAGACAAAACAATAGAATTGTGCTTTTTTTACAGACTGGGGGAGACAATGAAACCTCTAGCTACAAACAAACATGAAACAATAGTCATTGACAATAAACACCTTTATAAACACGATGAACACACACGAAGTTCTACCATAGGAAACTGCAAATGGAAAATTGTTGGGGTTATACATAGTTAAAACTCCACATGCTCACTCTATTAAAAAAATAAGACTTGAGGTAGAAGTGCATCTTGTTCATGTCTACATATTGGAAGGCAAGTTTTCAGGTTCTCAACTGTCAATTCTTAAATTTGAAATGACTTCTATATCATTATTAAAATATTTTAGATAAGATACCTTCTTCCAGCAACTTGGCTTATTTAAAAAGTTATTTTAGAATCATAGTGGCACCCCAATAAAATGATTCTTTTAAAAAAGAATCATAGTGGTAAATATACACTTAAAAACCCCAAATCCATCACAATCTATGGAAAGTGAACAAATAATTTCCATAACCTTTCATCAGGTATTGCGCTTATGGACAAGAATTAAATTTACAAGTAAACATGTATTACTGGAGAAAAGTCAGTATCATCATGTGTTGTCTATTGCTTTCAATGGAACAGAATTTAGAATTAGATTTCCACACTAAAAGCATTCTATGCTGATAAAGGAAACATACCAAAGCATAGGGTATCTGCAATGGTCAAACAACCAGTTGGGAGAATTTTAATAACCAGTTCTGGCCTCATCTGAATGCCATCTTCAAAACATCGATATGCTCACCATTGCAGTCACTTTGAATTTTGAGTGGCTTATCTTCCATTTCTGTACTAGACCTTATGCTACTGTGAACTGTAGAGCCCTCATTGACTAATTTCAGGAAGGGGATCACCAGACCTTTCTTCAATGCACTGTGGGAGGCTAGAAACTCACGTGAACACAGAGTGACCCTGCCGGTATTTGAAATCTAGTGGCACAGCTTCCAGAATCATAAGAATACACAAGCCACCCCAGAGCAACCAAATGACAGACAGGTGATAGTGATCCTATTATCACTAATTCAATTATGAACCTGCCAAGTCTCGGCAACCCGGGTTTAGTAAGGGATTTGTGCCAGCGAATCTCGGAGGTCTCTGGGTGCCCTAACCTCATGCTCACTTCATCCACAGGAAAAGGAAGCCTTCGACGTGCACCCTGCTACAAAAGGTCTTTGTTGCGGAATTCCTTGCTCTGGACCCTCCAGACTCCAGGCAAGTTTAATCTTTAGAAATTAGCATTTCATTGATTTTTGTCAAGGGCTGCCATGGATGCCTCTGTTTTAATGAAATGTTATTATTTGACACTCTGTCCTGAGGCTGTGGGGGAGGAATGATGAGGTTTCCTATATCAGATCTAGAGTTCAATATTGGGAATCCATCGATTCTTCCCATGATGTCAGTGTAATTATTTTCTTGGGATCAATAGGGAAGCTTTGATGTTCCCTTTAGGGCTGGGGGGGAAAAGTGGTGGTGGGGGAGGGGCCTTCTTTCCATTTTTCTCCTACTTTATTGAAAACCTAAAAGACACTTCTCTAAAACTCACCTTCCCGTGAAAGCAAACATTTACATAGGAAACTTGGGACCAAAGAAAGGCAAGTTTTCAGGGCTGTTGCTGTTATTAAGTGCTCATCCTCTCCTGGAACCTTCCCTGCTTGGGGGTCTCGGGGTCAGTTTTGCATGGATTCCAACTGAAGACAGTGGTGTCTGCTGATTCTTCTCTCTACCTCCACATCCTTTGGGTCCCCTCTGTGTCCTACATACTAGCCCCCTCGATTCATTCTTAGCTACTTTGGGTACCTATGTTGTCAGGGTTAGTGTAGTATTAGCCTCTCTTCACCCCATGCCCTAGCATGCTGCATTGCACAGAGTTCGCGCTCCAGTCATGTTGGCTGAAGCTTCCTGAGGCAAAGTTGAGGTATTACACTTTGCTAATCAGAATTATCCTAAAGACAGGTGAGATTTACCCCACAGTCTGTCCCCCAATTGGATCACAAAAGACCATGATTAGTGGGAAAGAGACTATAGAGTTTTAGAGCATCGCTGTACTAATTAAGTTCATGCAATATTAATGTCATTTTTTTTAAATCCCTTTATATAGAGTCCCTGAATATTTCAAAGCATTTGAATAGTAGCTTACTAGTCATCCTTTACTTATGATCGGTAAATATTTGAATAAATATTTACATAAGAAATTTGGGACCAGAGAAAGACAAGCCACGTCTTCTCTTTCTCAATTCAAATCCCACCTCTTACGCAAAGAAGGCTTTCCCCAGCACTACCATTCTAATTTTTCTAAAACCACAAGTTTTGGCTTAATTATACACGAATTTATTTTTTTAATTTTTATAAATCACAGCAGATGCAATACTGGAAGTGCTCACTCATCTATGCCAAGAAATTTGCAAGATAGAGAGACTTGATCAACCAATTGGAAGGCATCAATGATCTGCGCCGCAGTCCAAGTAAAAGGGTTCCACAGAATGCAGAGACTATCTAGCAATCTCATTAAAGCAGAAACTATCTAGCAAAATCATCAATATCAGAGAGCTGGTGTCGCAGTGGCTACAAGTTCATCTGTGAGTTGCAAGGTCAGTAGCTCAAAAGCAGCAGCTGTTCCTCAAGAGAAAGATGAAGCTTTCAACTCCAACAGAGTGACAGTCTGGGAAATTAACAGGGGCAGCGTCACCCTGTCCTAAAGGGTAGCTGTGAGCAGCACCCACTCGATAGCAGTAAGTTTGCTTTCCGTTGTAACTTTAATATCGCATGCAAGTAGACTACTGAAGGTAACACAAAAGCATTCACAGGGAACCACCAGACATTCGATCCTAATTCAGCAGAAGCTGTGAAACAAAGGATATGTCATGGCTGGTATCAGATGAATTTTAGCTCAGAGCAAAGATGGCCAGGATGATGTTCATCTGTATTTTATTGGCTATTCAAAGTCAGTTGGATGTGCGGCTCATAACAAACTATGGATAACATTGAGAAGGGTTGAAAATTCCAGAACATACGGGCTGAGCCCCGGGGGCGTAGTGGTTGAGTGCGGGACTGGGGCCCATGGGCTTGGCGGTTCAAATCCAGCGGCGGCTCTCCAGGAGCAAGGCTGGGTGGCTCCCACGGCCACCAGAGGGCAGTGATGCCCAAAAAACAAAACAAAAAAAGAAAGAAAGAAAATTCCAGAACACGGGCTGAGCCCCGGTGGCGTAGTGGTTGTGTGCGGGACTGCAGCCCACTGGGACGGAGGTTCGATTCCAGCAGTGGGGCTGGGCCTCCTACTCCCATCACCTGAGAGCAGTGATGCCCACCCCACCGCCCCCCAAAAAAGAAACCTTTGAAAAAAAAATTCCAGAACACTTCATTGTGTTCATGCAAAGCCTGTACATAGACTAAGAAGCACTCATTCGAACAGAATATAGGGATGCTGCCTGGTTCAAGATCAGGAAAGGTGTACATCAGAGTCATGTCTTTCACCACGCTTATACTGGGACGAATAACCCAGGACATTGAGCAGGCATGAAGAATAGGGCATCAGGGTTGGAGGTAGTCTCATTAACAACCATTGATATACTGATAAGACAACCATGCTTACGAAAAATGAGGAGTATTTTGAGGCACTTGTTAATTCACATCAAAGATTTTAACCTGCAATATGGATTACAACCTAGTATACAGAAAAGCATTCTCAGGACTGAATCTCGTGATAAACGGAGAAGCCCTCGAAATTGTCACAGATTGCATTTGACTTGGATCTAGAATCCAAACTCATGGAAGCAGCAGTCAAGAAAATGAAATGTCATATTTTATTGGGCAAATCTACTGCATAAGACTGCTTCAAAGTGTTAAAGAACTATGTTAGCTTGGGTAGACTAGAGAAACAAATTCATAAACATGCATATGTGTATGAGAAAGAGGTTTATATACAAGAACAATTTAATATCGAGAAAACATCCCAGCCCAGTCCAGTCCAAGGTCTTAAGTCCGATATTAACCCATATGTTCAATACCAATCTATAAAGTCCTCTTCAGACTCACAAAGCACATGCAATGACACCAGGACCACAGGTCAGCGGGTGCAGCATCTTATGTATCCAGTGGTGGTAGAAGCATCTCAGTGCTGGCAGGGGTCTCCCTATGGTGCCTATAGCTTCCAGGCCTCAGGTTCTATCAGCATACAGCTATCAGTCTTGTCAGCTGCAATGTCTCCCAGGGAGTAAGTCTTGTCAATAGAGAGACTCCAAGCATGAGTGTTGTCCATAGAATGTCTCCAAGGAAATGAATCAAAAGAAATAATGTCTCCACCTTCAAGAAGAAACTACCACATTTCCCAGAATTCTCAGGAGAAGGTCATGCCCACACAGAGTTCTCATTGGCTATCTCCAGATTGATAAACTAGACTCCACCCCTACAGTCTTAATTCTCAAACTGACACCAGGTTAGGTGACTGCCACAAGAACGAAGATGTCATTTTGAGGACTGGCATGTAACTCACCCTGATAGCTGTAGCCACAGTGTTTCCAGTTATCTCTTCAGCAATGGAAGTACCATGAACCTCCAGAGCAAACTATCTCTCTTGAAAGAAATAATGTCAGGATGTTCCTTCAAAGTGGCTACTGGAGCCAGCTTCCCAAGAAAAGAGGGAGCAAGTTCCCCATGCAAGCAAAAAGTTGTGCTATGGAGAGAAGCACCTTGCTAGGGGAGATGTGAAAAGGGTTTATTCTCAGAGAGAGAAGAGTCTCCCAAGGGGAGATAGTGCAATGTGGTGAAGAAGGAAAAGGGGAGGGATCTTCGAGGGAATTCAGGCAGGAATGACAAGGACTCATGAAAGGAGGTGGAGATGGAGACTTCTAGGAATTGTGTCCACATGAGTGGGGTTATGACAATTGGGTATGTGCACAACAGCTATTCAAAATGGAGTCCAAAGTAAATGCTTCTGGATAGCGTACCATCACTTATTATGGGATGCTGTCCATGCACCAGGCAGCTGCTTCCTTGGGTTCCAGTGGTCTGCCTGGGCGTTCTTTGTTCTTGGGTTCAACCTGCGGTCACAGGTGTCTGGTCTATGCTTGCTCCTCTGTCCAGATGTTGAATGCCGCCGAGTGTTATTTCTGTTACTTTTCCAGGTTCTGATTTCCATTGCAACTTCAACATAGAAGCTCATAGACACCATTCATGATAAAAGGATTCATTAAGGAAATTAAACGTAATGTCAATGAGAAATGCTAATGGTTAAGGTGTTTATCAGGACATATGACAAACATCTGTCCTATCTGTTAACAAATGCCCAAAAGGCATCCCACTCCACTGTAAGCCTAAACCTGAAGGTATTCAGCTCCACTTCTGTGGGTCAGCAACCTCAACTTCTCCAATTAAGTGCCAGAGGCACCCCACTCCACAAGCCAGCCTCCTGCACAAAGCACTCAGCTTTTCTTGCCCAATAGCTTGGGAAGTCCATCACCCTGTTCCATGTTCTGGCTCCTCGTTCTGTTGCTGCTCCTCTGATGACATAGCTAGATCCAGGAGGTTTAATGCAGAGATAGCTAGTCCAGAGGATGGGCTCCCCTCCTGGTCCTCACCAGCACTGAGACCTTTTCTCCTGCTTCTCAGAGGGTTCATTTACACCCAGCAAGATGAAGTTGCAAGATGATTGCAGTTACTCACAGGTGAGTCCTGTGTGGGAGAGAAACCTACCTGGTTCCTTCCCTACCTTCTTTCTAGACCCATGCAGGGGAAGATTGTTTAGTGGGAGTAAGAGCCACTAAATGAGCCACATTAAACAATTGCCACCTGCCCCTGCAAGGTTTAAAAACAACAACAGCATATTTTTCTTGCAAGAAGGGGTGAAATTGAAAATCACAATTGAAAGCTAACTAGTAGAGGTACGTGTTGGCCTGGGGAAATTCCTTAAGTCATCTAAACTTGAAGTATGGAGTTAGAAAAGCCTGCCTCTTTCCTCACCCACCTCAATGCATCTAGAAGTTCTAAACATGTAACAAGGGACCAAGCTGCTAAGAGCCCTGCTTCTTGGTACTGAGCATCTAATGAGAGAAAGCAGGTGGTAACCTGATGAGTAGAAAAGCCCACCAAGTGCTATTAGAGATCACCACCAGGTAATGGAACCGAATAATAGGTTCATGAGGACCCAAAGTCGGGGACCCTCTGTCGATTATGTGCCAAGAGAAGAGTCCTCAGAAGAGGTCACCTGAGCTGAATGCTGAGTCGAAGCAACTGCCACTGGTTTAGGCAGGATGAGGGTGTGAAGGAAGAGCTCTTCGGCCAGAGGGTCAGCACTTTACAAGGTCTTGAGTTGGAAAGGTTGTTGTTGTGGTTGATTTTGTGGTATGCCATCAAGTCAGCTCCGAACCGACAGCAACTGTTTGCACCGCAGAATGAACCACGGCCCAGGTCTGCAGCATCCTCACAACGGGGCCGAGGCTCCAGCCCCCTGTCGCAGCGGTGGCAAGTCAGTCAATGGAAGCTGCCCTTTTCCGACCTGAGAAACGGGATCGTACCGTGTGAGTCACAGTAAAGTCCTGTGAGGATTAAATGAGAGGCTGCGTGTGATGTGCTCGCCACACTGTTTGGACACAGGAAGCAGGCACCTAAACGCTGGGGGCGGGGGAGGGGGCTTAATTACTGGAGGTCATCTTTATTCATAGTGGTAGGAATTCATCAGCCCTTTAGAAAAAACAGTGCCTGGTAGAAAGTAGTGGACTAACGGGTAACCGTAATACTGGTTTCTAGAATGACAGTCCAGGAGCAATGAAAAGGTTTCATTTTATTTTAATTTCTTAAAAGCGTAACTCCAAATGCTTCCCCAATGATGCGGCCCCTCCTTTCATTGTATCTATTTTTAATGGCACACACTGGACCATCCAGCTGTCATTCATTCAGGGTCTGTTCTCTCGGGTCTAAAGATTTGGAGCAGGCTCGAGTGGGTCTCGTGTTAGCATGCGAACAAAAATAACCTGGTGATCTTCTCACAGAGGCGAGGACCAGGCCCCCAGGACCAGTAAGGAACTCAATGCTTGGTCCGATGAGAAGAGAAGAACACTGACCCTAATGACTGCCAGAGCCACTTATTATCTTCGGATTTCCTAAGAAAACAGAAGCTTTAGAGAAACACCCAGGCAGAGGCCTCCACCCTAACCGGAGCATTTGCTTTGCTTTGGGGCTGCAGGGATCTGATTAAGTGAAGAGCCAAGCCCTAGTGCCATCTCCTGGCAGTCTCGAAATTGAACAACGGACATGAAGAAAGGAGACCCTCTCGATCCTTGAGCGACACGCAGGTGGGGGCTTGGGGTGGGGCCCGGGAGAATGGTAATCTCAGGGTAACTTCGGTATTTTCCACATCTTTTTAAACATTTAAATGGAGAAGAACCCAGCCGATGGTTGCAGTCTCACCCAGTTCCTGTAACCATAGAGACCCTCCCTTTGTGTCCGGAAGACCTTGTCATCCCACAAGGACATCCAGACACGAGGAGCAGCATGCGTCCATCTTCAGTGGACCGGTACTTGGCCCACTTTGACCAATGCACCCGGTCTTACATGAAAATCCAAGTAGCTCTCCCCCAGCCACTCTGCCCTTTTCCCGCATTGCCATCCTCCAGTCTCCCCACTGACTTTTACACTTTACAGAGGACTCAAGCATGGAATCTATCTTTCAGAGAGCTGGCCTCCCAGTCCACTGCAGAGAACTGCAAGATGAAAGTCACCAAATCCACTACGAAACGCAGAACCTTGGAACAAGAATCAATGTGAGATCTTGCTCTCCTGAGGGAAGAGAAGCTGGTCGCATTTGTCATCGTGGTTGCCTGTATTTTCTAATAATGTGTGTGTGGTTGTGAAGGAAAGGAAGGGTGCATTTGCACTCGGTACCCCCCTAGTCTGAGTCCTTCCCCTGGAACCCTGTCTGCTACTTTCTCTCATATGTCCACGCTAACAATTGATTGCTCACATGACTACACATGGCAGTAACTGGTGATAAAGCTAGCCAACCTTTTCTAAAACCCAGTAACTGTTCTGTGGCCTTTAGGAACCTCTTGGCTTGCCGGATCCAACGAAAGCAAAAAATTCTCCCTATACTAAAATGCCAAGAGTTGGGGGCATTCGTCTTTTGCTTTTGGGGAAATTTGTAAATGATGAGATCTGGTTAAATGCAAAGAGAAAGAGATACATTTTTAAGAATAGAGAGCTTCCAGAATTCTTGAGTCCAGAAACAAGAAGCCTCGATATGTAAAGTTGATACCGTTTATAGGTAATATGGGGTTGGTTGGGTTGGGTTTTGAATCTGTATTGAATATATATATTTGAATAAATATAAATATATTTAAATATTCATCGGGTTAAATAAGTGTTAGTCTGCTGGGTTCCTGGCACTCTTAGCACTGTGACTGTGAAAGAAAGGTCAGAAAATCGACCCTCGGGGAGCTTCTAATATGGCCGTGGAAGCATTCGCCATACATGAGGCGATGCAAAAACAAAGCAAGGGCCTACAAAATCAGACGTGAGCTGGTGCAGTGCCGCAGGAAGGCCTGTGCCTGCTCAGAAGTCGAAGATGACATGTGGGCGTGGCCAGGGAGGAAGCCCGCTGCTTCCGCCACTCGCCGCCACTCTTTGAACTCAGTGACCTCATCTGTAAAATGAGAGGATCCAGACAGTCATCCAGCTTTCTTTGTTTGTTTGTTTGTTTGTTTGTTTAAGCATTGACTCAGGTACTGTTTGTGGTTCCAGCGGTACAGCAGTGACTACGAAAAAGATGCTGTCTTAATCGATTTTCTGGTCAAGAAGAAGAAGAAAGCAGAAAACACATAGGTGAAACTGACCATTACAACCGTTAAGCCCTTCACCGCTAGCCCAAAGGTGACCTGCTCAAACCCACCCTGAAACTCTACAGGCTAAAGACTTGGCACTCTAACCCCACAAAGATGACAGCCGAGGGAACCCTACAGGGGAAATTCCACGCTGTGCCACGCATGCAGTTCCTGTGATGCGAAAATCAGCTCGGGGATTAGTAACAACGGGGACAGAGTATGGAGAAAAGTGAGACAATCCAGGTAAGGAGAGAGGCAAGACCGCCGTGTGAGGGGAGAGCTCACCGATCGTCTCTCAGAGTGGGGACTGAGGAAGGGAGGGAGTAACTCATGGATCTACTGGGAACCTTATTCCCAGAAGCAGGAATCCCCCAGACAAGACCCTGAGGTAGGAGACGTTGGAGAACCAGTAAAGAGGCCCATGTGGTGGGATGCAGTGGAAGTCTGCGTGGATTTGGAAACGAAGAGCAGCCAGGTAGCGGCTGATGGCCTTGGGGTTTAGCCTGAGGAAAGCAAGATGCAAAGGCTTTAAAGACTTGAAAATGTGAGGTGGGGAAAAAAAAAAAGGAAAGGAAACGAAAAGGTGGAATGGTCCCAGAGACTCCCAAACAAGCGCTAATCCTCAGTGATGGGCTTTGGAATGGAATGCCATCGGAAATCCAGACCCCCGTTATTTCTGACTCATAGCAAGCCTGCAGGATGGACCGAGAAGAAACGCTCTTTAGCCTTTCCTAGACTGGACATCTTCTGGCAACAGACAGTCACGTTGTAGAGGCACCCCCCTTCCAGTTAGTGACGCCATACTTAACCCACTGCACCACCAAGGCTCTCTGCAGATGTAAAGACCCTGATTTAAGGTAATAGGGACTCCTTTGCAATCAGGGAGCAATTCAACTGGAAATAATGAAACCAAGAGAAAGAGAAATGGCAGAGGTAGAAGTCTGTCATTAAGGGAAATGCTGGACACTTGATGAGCAATTTGAGAAATAGGTAGTGCGTGTGACCCCTCTAGGCAACCAGTGTCCTGGTGCACTTTCTAAGAAGCCTCAGAGGATGCCCTGTTTGGTCCACACAAGATCTTTTTCTCCTGCACACCAGCCTGCCACTCAGAACGCTCCCGTCCCGGGTCTCTTTGCCACTACTACCTCTACACCTGTTATCTCTGGTTGATGCTAATGTTAAATAAATCCAAACTACTATATTATAGTCTTGAGTATCTGCCGAGGCACCTAATTTTACTACCAAAACTTCATTTAAAAAATATGCTGAACTGGTACAGATAGAACTGGAAATTCAGGGAATCCAGGACAGATGAACCCTTCAGGATCAGTGGTGAGGATGGAAATACCGGGAGGGTGGAGGGTAGGTGGGGTAGAAAGAGAAAAGGATTACAAGGATCTACATATATCCCCTCTGGGGAATAAACACAGAAAAGTGAGTGAAGGGAGATGTCAGACAGTGTAAGACATGACAAAAATAATGTTATAAATTATCAAGGGGGGATAAGGGACCGATATAAAGGGCTCAAGTAGAAAGAAAATGTTTTTAAAGTGATAATGTCAACAAATGTACAAATGTGCTTGACACAGAGGATGCGTGTATGGATTGTGATAAGGGTTGTACAAGCCCCAATTAAAAGATTTTTTTCAAAGTACTGAAAACTTCAGCTTATACTCAAGTATACACAGTGATTGATTAGTCCTTTTGGTTGGTTTACCAAAGGATGCTATGACAGAAGAGAGAAAACACATGCGCCAAAACACCTGGAAAGTGCAAAAAGTTATGAGCCATTATAAGCAGGAAACTTATGTAAAGACTCCTGATAGTCCCTAAAATTCATGTCATGTTACCTTCTTGTCCAAATATTTCCTAAAGAGTCCACCATCTAGGTATTCTATTACTCAATGAGCAATATGATCCTCCACGGTGATAGGCCACCATAGCTCCTGGGCCTTGTCACACTCCTGGCCCAGTGCCACATCCTCAGGCCTGGACAAACTCACTTTGAGTCACAGGAAGTGACTAATCAGACTGACCTGACCATAGCACTGTTCTCCCCATAAAGAGCCTCGGGGTTGCTAATGTTTGGAGTTTCAAGTGTTGTGGCTCAGTATCCTAAGAAATCCTTGAGGAAGAGGGCTTCTAAACAGACCTGGAACTGATCTCTAAGTAAAGACTCTATTGCTCACCCCAGTTCCACAATTACAGGGAGGCCAGAACTCACTGGGACTGCCTTGTTTTCCCAGAATCTGCACATTTTTAGCCTTTGACAGGGTGCTTACCTCTTCTCTGACACCTTCTATTCGAACTTCTACTTCACAAACACCCTGTGAGGATTCCTTCTCTGACAGGTTTCCACCTTACATAGGTTTTAGCTTTCACAGGTTTTACTGTATTTAAGTAGACTAAGCACTAAAATACAAATGACTCATAAGAGTTGGAAATAGTCTGCGTCTTAGTCATCTCTGATTGAATGACCGTATTTTCCAGTCCATAAGACACACCTGACCAGAAGACACACCCAACTTTTAAAGCAGGAAAACAAAAAATATTCTGAACCAAACTGTACCAGTACACTAAAACATTTACTGAAATAAAGCAACGTACAGTAATAGCTAATAGTGTAAACTCAACCGGGGTATTAAGAGCCACATCACTTTCATTAACAAGTGAGGGGAGGCGAGTGTTGGGCCCATCATGTGACCTGACTCCAGGAGACTCCATGGAGACTCCATGGAGACTCCAGGAGGCGGGACTTCCCCTGAACACACAGCAATCCACAGCCTGCAAACAGTAGCGGACAGTAAGCAGGTGAATGGGATCATAAACAAATGTTCTGGGGTACCACACCTTCCGACCATAAGATGCACCCTCATCCCCCGCCCTTTTGGGGGGGGGGAAGTGCATCCTATGGTCTGACAAATACAGTAACTATATTTCAGACGATCTGAATGGGTCTGATTGTTCTTTCACACTAGTGTGTCCCTAGGGTGTCTCAACACAGCCATTTGGAAATCTCTCCTGGTGAACAATTTGAAATACAGAAAAGTACAATAATGACAAGAACCAAATAAATACGGTATGCAACCTGGCAGTTCAGTGGCCATTATAGAAATGAATAAAATCCCTCGATGCCACATGCCTGCAGGCAGCGATGCTGTTGCAACAATTGAAAGCCTTCAGGAAGAAACTGGCACTGTTTGCTTGTCTAAACGGTGGTTTACAGCATCTCTGAGTGGCTACATGTCTCATATTGTGTTTGTTTATTATTTGACAATATCTTGGCTCATACTGTAGTGGATTACAGATAAAAAGATTGCTTGTGCATACACAGTTGCCTACACAGATGGGAGATCTCGTGTGTGTATTTGAAAAAGAAAAATAAATTGAGAGAGAGAAAAAAAAACTGAAACTTTTCACAATGTATGCATTACTCTCACTGTGACGACACCATGCTGTATTAATTGTATTTTGAGGGACTTACTCTAAATAACTGTCCTTCCTTCCAGCCCATTCTGCACACACAATCAGAGGCTTTCTGACTACTGCAGCAGGGCAGGACGCCATCGATGCTGCCAGTACTCGGGATTTGAGCGGGCCAGTGCTGCCATTCAGTGGGAACAATGGAAACAACAGCCATGCGATGCTTTTATCCAAACAAAGAAAGCACAGAAAATATTTTATTTCTATGCAACTCCTATTTCCAGTTCATTCATGCTACCAATACATTGCAATCAACATCTGCAATAGGATGTCTTCATTTGCTTTGCGCAACCACAAAATATGCTAGAGATAAAAGACATAAAAATTGCATTTTGTCTTTTCATCCTATCTCTTAAGTACCTAGCTCTTGGTTGGGTTTTTTTTACAGTTATACACTATCCTTTTAAATTTTAGATATGATGCATAATTTTCTGTTAATAAAAAATGAATACTATCCATAATATTATATAATATCTATAGCAATACTGCTACTAAGAGGTTGTAGGTAGTGAAGACCCTTGTCTGTTAATCCAGAGGCTTTTTATTCAAGCCCACCCAAAGGGTGTACAGGAGAAAGGCAAGGCATGCTGCTTCCACAAAGATCCCAGCCAAGAAAGCCCCATGATGCAATTCTGCTCTGTACAAGGAGTCGCCATGAGTCAAAGTCGATTATGAAAACAGGTCATGTCCTCAGAAATGATCATTTTTACTTTTGAGTGAAAAGTTGTGTTTTTTTTTAATTTTTTGTTTCTTTGAATTGGGGATTGCACTTAATTCTAATTCCAATTCATAATTCCAAAATAAGAACTTCTTTTTATATGGTCTGGTCCTGCTTCTTGCTCACCCTTACGAAGAGATCAGTGAAGATATGAGTGCTATAGCAAAATTTGGTGGAGGGACTAGATGGTGCCTGGCTATCAAAAAGAAAAAACATCTGGACTCTGAAAGGTTTGTCTTCAAACAAGCAGCCGGCGAAGTGAGATGTCAGCTGAGTCCACGTGGAAGAAGCATACCAACCTGTGTGATCCAAGGGTTGCAGGTACTAAAACCCAAGTCCAAAGGAGGGAATGGCATCAGAGCTTCTTAAATTGTGAACACCGGTTTGTAGAAAGATATGGATGGGAATGGAAGCCCAAAATCAATTTGCAGAGTACCCACATGGCTTAAACATCTGGTAAAACCTCTCTGAGAGTAGTCCAGAGATGTGAATAAGCTTGCTATCAGAGAGCATGGTAAAGTCATTTACGGCAGATGCCGTTGCTGCTGTTAAGTGCCATCGAGTGGAACCCTATTCGCAACAGAACAAAGCACTGCCCAATCCTGCACAATCTTCACCGCTCATTCTTTGACTACGTCCATTGCTGCAGCCACTGTGTCAATCCTTGTCTCGAAGGTAAAGTGACCAGATTTTAAGCGGGACGCCATTGACCGGGGGAGGCAGGGGGTTCCTTAATTAGAAATTTGGTCTATATGGAGCAACATATTCAATGTTCACAGAATGCAAAAATAGTATTGTAATATATTTACTTTCTTCTTAAAATGCTGCAGGACGTTGTTAAATTGTTAAAAAGCGGGACGTCTGGTCACTTTAAGGAGCACTCTGGATGTACTTCTTGCAGGACAAATTGGTTTGCCCTTTTAGTAGTCCATGTTACATCTCATATTCTTCTCCAGCACTACAGTTCAAATGCATCAACTCTCCTTATTCAATCCCAACTTGCACGTACATATGAGGTCATACCATAGCTTAGGTTAGATACGCCTTAGTTCCCAATCTAACATCCTTGCTTTTCAATATACTAAAGAGGTCTTAGGTTCATCGTGGCACAGATCAAAATCATGAAGACCTGAAAAAAAACCCTAAATTTCCATCAACTGACAAATGGATTAAAAAATTCTGGTGTGTACATACAGTTGAGTACTATGCAGCCCTGAGAAGTACATTCTCTCATGGGAAGAGTTGGAGGAAACTAGGATAAGCGAAGTTAGCCAGGCACAAAGGAACAAGTACAGCTTGAGTCCACTGAGGTCAGCTCAAAAGTGCAATGGACATAGAGTATGGCCTACATAATGGGTACATCCCGGGTCGAGGTACAGGGACTTTAGCAGGGGTCTGCCCCAAGTCAGGGGTGCATACAGCAACCAACTAAGAAGGAGGATGTTATGAGCAGCATGAACAATGATTAGAGAATGCTCAATGACATTTTCAAATGCTTGGTTGATACGCTGCGAACATTCATTGCAACCATCACACATCATTTGAAGCCTTAGGGGTTAAGTAAAGTATAATGTAGCACACAAGTAAAAAGGTATATAATCACAAAAGTTAATTCAGAAAGCATTTTCAGAAAGTTGAAATCTTCAGTCCATTATGGCCAATGCCTTCATCAGTGTACTCACCTTGAGCATCAGGCAGAGACAGTAGGAACTGATGTCTCCTGGATCCTAGCTCTCTCACTTGACCAACTCTGGGGTCCAGGTTTTATACATCACGGTAAGCAAAGTTTGGAAATTCCCATGACGTCCAGTTGCCTTGGCTGCTTCTTATCAGTCTGATACACTTGGTGGTCATATGTTGACTGTTCTTCTGGCGGGAACCTGCAATCTCTTGACTTGTACTGCAAGGTTGTGTACGTATGCTTGATCATCAGCAGAAACGTGTAATCTCTTGATTTGTATGGGGAGGTTGCTTATGCATATTTGATGGTCATATGTTGAATCATCTTCTGGCAAGAAAGCGTCATTTCTTTTAGCAGCAGGTCAGCGTCTTGCAAGGAAGTTTTCACAAAATGGAGTTTCTTATGCTCTCATCAGAGGGGAAAAGAGAGGGGGTGGAGAAAAGGAAAATGAGGGTGAACAGGGCACTGATACACCTACGGAAGGGTATTGTTTATGTCTCCACGGGAAAGGGAGAGGGGACCAGACACCACTCCAGAGCACCAAATCTTGAGG
>PVJH01021095.1:18011-39467 GCA_004026705.1 Nesogale talazaci
TATCTGAGATGAATTTCTGAGAGCCCAATGGAAGGTGAGCATGTTAGTGGGACAGAAGGAAGGTGAAAGGAACTAAAGGAAAGAAGTAGGATGCAAAAACTATATAGAGATATCACTATAGGTATGTATATATGTAAGTATATAATTTATAATGGAAGGAATAGAAGTCAAAGTACATATAGCAGACAGACTTTGGGCCTCTACTCAAGGCCTCCCCAAACAAGAACACTTTGTTCTGATAACATGGCACAATTTGATACTTACCTTCCCGACAAGTTTGCTGAAGATAAAAATGGGTGCATAAGCAAATGCGGTGAAGAAAGCGGATGATGTCAGACTCTCAAAAGATGTAGCATCTGGGGTCTTAAAGACTTGAAGTTAAACAAGCAGCCATCCAACAGGGAAACAAATAAGCCTACATGGAAGGAGAACACCAGCCTATGTGATCATGAGGTGTTGATTGGATCAGGTGTCAGGTATCAAAGGATCCAAATAAAAAAGTATATCAATGTGAAAAAGGGAGGTTGGAGTGAAGACCCAAAGCCCATCTGTACAAGATTGGACATGCACCCACTGAAGGGTTACAAGGAAGGGACAATTTAACCAGGGTGCAGCATAGCACCAACAAAACACACATCATTCCTCTAGTTCCAGAATGCTGTCTCTGCCCCACTACCATGACTCAGTTCTACCTTACAGATCCGGCTAGACTGGAGTAAACATATTGGTACAGATAAGTGCTCTTGACACATGGAATTCAAGACAGATAAAAAACCCTCAGAGACAGTAGTAGGAGTAGGGTATCATCAGGGGAAAGGGTGGTAGGGATGGGGGTGGGATGGGAAAATGAGGGAAGCAATCACAAAGCAATCACAATATATATATATATTCCCACCCCAAGGAGAATAAATAACAGAAAGGTGGATGGAGGAAGACAATGGATAGTGTAAGACACAAAATAACAACAATAATATATAATTGATCAAGGATTCATGAGGGTGGGAGGGAGGGGGAAAAAGAGAAGCTGATAACAAGGCTCAAGTAGAAAGAAATTGTTTTGGAAATGTTGGTGGCAGCATATGCACAAGTATAGTTAATACTATTGAATGATGGATTGTTATAAGATTTGTAAGACACCCCCCCCAATAAAATGATTCATTTAAAACAAATAAACAGTAAAGAAGTCTTACGCAGATTTACCCAAAGCAAAATGTCATTTGATTTCTTCACTGCTGCTCCTATGGATCCTTGACAACTTCAATCTTTCACCACTTTTCATGACCTTACCTATAAGTCTAATTATGAAGATTTTGGTTTTCTTTACATTGAGTTGTAATACATACTGAAGACTAAAACCCTTCATCTTCATCAACAAGTTCTTCAAGTGCTCCTCGCTTTCAGCAGGCAAAGCTGAGTCATCTGCACACCGAAGGTTTGTTTGAGGGTGGGGGGTGTTAATTATTTTATTTGGAGCTTGTATAACAATTATTACAATCCATACATGTCGTAAGCCCAAAAGTTGTTCATGAGTCTTCTTGCGATCCTAATGCTGCTTGCCTCTTCGTATAAGCCAGCTTTTCTGATTATTTGCTCAGCATACAGACTGAATAAAATGAGAGGACACAACACTGATACACACCTTTCCTGATTTTAAACTAGGCAGTGTACTTGTTCTGTTTACAGAACTGCCTCTTGTTTCATGGTGACACAATGAAGTGTTCTAGAATTCCCATTCTTCTCAAGACAATCCATAGTTTGCTGTGATCCACACAGTGGAAAACTTTTACATAGACAATGAAACACAAATAAACATCTTTCTAGTATTCTCGACTGGATCTGTAAGATCCATCTGACAGCCGCAATGATAATCTTTGTTCCATGGTCTCTTGTGACTCTGACCTTGACCTCTGGCAGCTTCCTGTCAATGTACTATTGCATCCATTGTTGGATGATATTCGGCAAAATTCTACTTTCAGTGCTATTGGTTTATAATTTAAGCCTTCTTTTGGATCACCAATTTTTTGTAACGGGTACAAATATGTATCTCTTCCAGTCAACTCACCAAGTGAATTCTTTCAGTGCTTCATCAGTTTGTTCCAACAGTATCCATCCATTCCTAGAATCTTGTTCTTGGCTAGTTCTTCAGTGCCCCTTGGACTTCTTCCATCAGTACTATAGGCTTTTATTTATATGCTAAGCTTGTTTTGGTACAGTGACGAAGTGTATTCCTTACATCTTCTTTTGATGCTTTCTGCACCAAGAAAGATCAAAATGAAGGTCAGAAGAGATTGTGAAACTAATTCTTCGTCATAGACTGGGTAAGACAAATGGAAGAAATGATGAAGTCAAAGAGTTGAACAAAAAAATTTCAAGAGGTAGCTCAAAAAGACAAAGTGAAATGATATCATGAAATGTGCCAAGATGTAGCATGAGAAAAGCAAAAGAACACTTGCAGCTTATCCTAAACTGAAAGAACCAAGGAATAGGACACAGGTCTCAAACTTATCTTCTGTGAATCCAGCATAATTTCTGTCTCCAGGGATCTATTTTCCAGATAACATTTTTTCTTCATTTCCAGCTTTGCATTCTGATCACCAGTAATTGTCAATTCATCTTGATAATTACTTTGGGGGGCATCCATTCAGACTTCAAAAGTTGATTAAAAATTTTTAATTTCCTCATCTTTGGCAGTAATGGTTGGTCCATAAATTAGAATGCTAGCCTTATTAACTTATAGGCATATGACAGCATTGAGCTTCAAGACAGATCTTGAAAGACTTTTCTTAACAATGAATGTAGCAGCCAGCATCCCCCTTCACCTAGTCATTCTCATCCTACGAGACCATATGATTTTCCAGTTCAAAAATGGCCAAGGCCAGTTCATTCTAGCCCATTAATGACTAGCATTCCTGCTTTTGTGGTAAATTGCAATGGAAATGGATATCGTTGACCTCCTCTGTCTACCCTGTTATCAAGAAGCAGGGGTCAGACATGCTTCTGCAGACCATTCTGCTTTATCTAGTGTGATCATTAGGTTTATTGTGCCAACTGGACACCTGTAAGAAGATATGGGTGGAGTTTAACATTTCAATCAGGTCACAGTCTGATTGTCTCATTTGACTCTCTGGGACAGGTCTCTCTCTCTCTCTCTCTCTCTCTCTCTCTCTCTCTCTCTCTCTCTCTCTTTCACCTTGCTATCAAGTTACTGAGGAAGCTACTAGAGACATGACCATTGTATCCACATACAACTTTGCACCCACTGGCCTGTGATCTCCCTACCTTCCAAATCATTGCATGGGGCTATGTGAGTCTGAAGAGAGATTTTTGGATTCGAATCAGACCTATGGACTTGCTCTGGTCTGGGATGGGATATTTTCCTGATTTATAATTATTTCTTGATATGAAGTTCTCACTGAATTTGTTTCTCTACTCAACCCAGCCTAACCCTTCTAGTCTAACACCAGCTATTCCTCCAACGCTATTCTAAATCTATGCTGACTTTGATCATTCAATGGTCACAAAGAACGCACAGACAATACTCGTGGTTAAAGGTTTATTAGGAAGGTAAGGGTGTTGTTTTTTTTTAAGGTCAACGCTAGTCAGCGTTGATAAACAGTAAGGAAAGAGCCATCGTTCTCCTCAGCCAGCAGCCAAGTCTCTCTCCAGTCCTCAGTGTTCAACCACATGGCCCCTTGTCTTTTGCCTCCATAGGGATAGGAAGCCAGCCGACCTTTGACTCGCAGAGTTCTCCAGTCTCAGACCAGATGAGGAGAAGGTGCCCCGTGCTCAGTGCTGCTCCTCTGAGTCTGTGCCATAGTCTCTGGTGCATCCGGTTAAAGCAGCCTCCACCACTTCAGACGGAGATCTTGGACATTCTCTCCCAAAGGTCCCATGATTTCTCTTTGTGCCAGAGACAACTCCATACATCGAGGAATGACTTTAATGGAGATGTGGTTGTCTTCCAGCAAGGAATACAAAATGGTGTCTTTCGTCACACTAACCATCAAGAACAGGAGAATGTGAAAATGCTTTCAAGGAAACAAGGAGTGCCCTTGTTCATCCACTCTACTAAGGTCAGGACTTCTCTCTACCTTAACTGCTTTTACAAGTTAGTCTCAGAAACTCACAGGGGCCGTAGTCCCCTCAACTACAGGGCTGCTACGAGATGGAATGAACTCAATGGTTGATTTGGGGGGGGGGGGTTTAGTCCTATCGCAGAGAACTATTGGATTTGGGGCTTGGGGGTTTGGTTTTTGAAGTTTTATTCCTAAAGCAGAGAACTCCTATAGCTTCAGGCAGAGAGTTCAAAACTATAAAACCTCACAAAAGGAATTGTGACTAGAAGGGCCATTTTAATTGACTACATCTCCACTTTGTGCATTCCACAATATAATTTTAATTGATATTTTTGCCCATTGCTTTTCATTTTGAGCTGTGCCACATTAACAAATGAATGCTCCAAAAGCTTCTCTCCATCCATGTCCCTTGTCCCTCTTCTTGGAGGAGGCAGCTCCTCCCCACTTGTCTTCAGAGTGCCTTCTAACGGGCAGGGCGCGTTACTGGTGCTGTAACATGCAGGGTCTCACTGCTGTGCATAAGGTTTCCAGCAGCCACATTTTCCAAACATAGATTGCCAGGTTCTCCTTGTTATTACACATAAGATATAGCTATAGTCACTATACATGCTTAGGATATTACACACAGGATCTCTATAGGATAGTATACATAGGTAAAGGAGATCTAGCTATACACACACATACACATACATGTAAGCAGGTCAGAGGTTGTAGCATACAACCCATAGTCATAAACCAACATAGGTAAAGTTTAATACATGAAAATTTTTAGCTATGTGCAATTCTCTGTAATGAAAAATTGACACTGCTTTGTGATATGCATCCAAACATTGATGGTGTCGTATTTTCATGTTTGAAATATTTTAGTGTATCTAGAAGGGTTACTTTAATGTTTATAATGCATCAAGTGATGCATTATAAACAAAATACTAAGATGAGCAGTTGACTGAGTGTAGATACAAATTATGTCCAATTCTCTTGCGTTCCCTACAAATTTAGCTTAAAGGCAGACTTAGGGATGGAACTTGTTCACAATCGGGGACCTGCTTCTGTGTGATTTTGTATGTGGCCACACAGAATCCTATGTCAGTAAAAAAGGTAACCTAGAGAATGTTAAATGTTAACTTGCCCCTGTATGTTTTTAGACCTAAAAACTCTGTCTCAGGAGAAAGGAGAGGTTTTCTCCTCCCATAAAGAATGACAGCCTCAGACACACACCGGGGCACTTCTTTTCTGTCCCACAGGGTCTCCAGAAAGTACAACAACACCATGGCAGTGAGTCCGATGCTTTATAACCACTGTCTGAAATTCATTAAACTCCTACACACTGGCTCCAGCTTAAATCTGTGACTACAGCAAAAGAACTAAGACAGGCTACCGAAAACCTTAAGAGCAGCAAAAGAATGAGGCAAAGCGAGGTTCCCTTAGGTTTTGAGTTATATTTGAATGATCACTGTGCATTTTTGCCAATGAAAAAAAATTCTAATTTGCATTCTTGTTCTCACTCTGGAGAAATGGGGCACGGACGGGGCAGGCATACTGCAGAACCCTATCACTCACAAACATAGCAAATTTATTAGGACCCAAAACTTGGCAGACATTGATAGAGGACATTTTAATTGAATTCGCTACCATAATTGCATCAGCGAATCCATGTATTAGAAACTCCTGGAGGGAATGTTTCTCTGGGAATAAAAAGGAAATGTAATTCGGGAGAAATGTATTTTTCTCTTATTATTTCTCTGTGTAAGGAAGCTAAAGCTCCCCCCTCCCAATAAATGCTGCTGTCTAGACTCCCATTTAGAAAGAAATGAAGCTGCAATTGACTCTTTCCTCCTGCATTCACAATAGAACAGTTCTGATGAGAATCATCCCAAATTATAAGGCATACAAACTGGCATTGCTTCACAGGCTATTAGTCTATTTGCACATGGCACCATAATTTACAGTGCATTCTTCTTACAAGAAATACTGAATCCACAAATGCTCCACTTCTGGGAAACAGGGCACTCACTACCCCACCTAAGGGGAGAATGTTGTTTATATCTCCACAGGAAAAGAGGGGCCAGACTTCAACGCGGTGCTCCAAGATGTGAGTATGACACACCGGCATGAAGTAGGAAACCAGTAGAGAGGTCTGAGGGCATGACCCCAATCCCAACTACGTGGATCCCCTACCATAAAATTATTTCCGTTGTTGCTTCATAACTGTAATTTTGCTATGTCATGAATCATAATGTAAATATCTGATATGTAGGGTGTATTTTCATTGTTACAAATTGAACATAATTAATGCATACTGATTTATTACAAGGCACCCAAATCCCCCACCCCTCAGAAGAATTCACTTCAGAGGACAGCATTGAACCTATAGCTCAGGGAGAGGGATGTGTCTGATCCAAGCACACAGGAGCAAAGGAAGGGGGAGGAAGAGAGAGTGGAGCACACCCCGGCCCACCAAGCCTTGAGGACAATATTCCTGCTCAGAGCAGCCAATGGAGAGAGAGGACCATATGGCCAGCCCCCCTATGAGACATGACATCCCTCACTGACCCATAGTGCTACGGGAGACAACACTGGAGACACAGTGTGGGAATTGTGCCCGATCTGACCCCACCACCCCAAGCCCAAACGCTAAAGGTATGCAGCAGAACAGCAAAGGGAGCAGAGCAAAGAAGTCCCCAGGGAATACCAAAAATAGAGTGTAGGGCCAGGGCATGGCACCCCGTCAGATGCACGCAACCAGACAACACTCCTAAAGGTCAACAAGCAGACCTCGAACCATTTATAGCGGCGGTTACCAGCCTGTGGGTTGCCATCCCTTTGGGGGTCAAATGATGCTTTCGCAGGGGTCGCCTAAGACCATCAGAAAACACATAAATATTTCACAATATATAATTACACATTGCTTTGCAATAAATCAATATGCATTATGCTTAATTATGCTCAATTTGTAGCGATTAAAATACATCCTCCATATCAGACATTTATGTTATGATTCATGACATAGCAAAATTGCAGTTATGAAGTAATAACGGAAATAACTTTATGGTAGGGGATCATCACAACCTGAGGAACTGCATTGAAGGATTGCGCCATTAGGAAGGTTGAGAACCCCTCATGTAGAGGCTTTTCTTTTTTGTCATCAGTTTTTTTGCTGCTGTTTTGCTTTCTTTTGTTGATTTGCTTTGCTCTGTTTTGGTTTTGTGCATGTTATTATTTCTGTATGTCTGTCTAGATAAGATAGGCAGGATAAACAATCTGGAGGAGCAAACAACAGAATCGATAGTTTGCAGGGACATGGAAGAAGGGGGGGTGGAGGAAGGGGTGCTAACAAACCCAGGGACAGAGGGGCAAGTGATCTAAAATACATGGTGAGGAGGGAGTAGGAGGCCAGGTAAGGCTTGATCAAGGACAATGTAACCAAGAGGAACTACTGAAATTCAAATGAAGTCTGAGCAGGATAGTGGGACAAGAGGAAAATGAACGGAAATAGAGGAAAGAACTAGGAAGCAAAGGGAATTCATAGAGGTTTCAATACAGGCATGTACAGATGTAAATATATTTATATATGATAATGGGAAAATAGATCTATATGCATATATCTACAGGCTTAATATTAAGGTAGCAGATAGATGTTGGGTCTTCACTCAGGTACTCCCTCAACACAATAACACTTTGTTCTATTAACCTGGCATTCCATGATGCTCTCCTTCCCTACATGACAGCTGAAGACAAAATGGGTGCATAAATAAATGTGCTGAAGAAAGCTGATGGTGCCCAGTTACCAAAAGATATAGTAACTGGGGTCTTAAAGGCTTGAAGATAAACTAGTGGCCATCTAGCTGAGAAGTAACAAATTCCACACGGTGTGAAGCATACCAGCCTGGGTGATCACAAGTTGTCAATAGGATCAGGAATCAGGCATCAACAACCCAGAACAAAAATCATGTCATTGTGAATGAGGGGGAGTGTGGAGACCCAGAGCTCAACCGTAGGCAACTAAACATCCCCTTACAGAAAGGTCATGGGGAGGAGAAAAGCCAGTCAGGGTGCAGTATAGCACCAATGACGCATACAACTTTCCTTTTGTTCTTTACTGCTTCCTTCCCCTCCACCCCCTCCCACCCCTGCACCATCATGATGTTTCTACCTTACAAATCTGGCTAGACCAGAACATGTTCACGGGTACAGATGAGAGTTGGAAACACAGGGAATCCAGGACAAATAAAACCCCTCAGGACCAATATTGAGAGAAGCCATACCAGAATGGGAAGAGAAAGATGGGGGGAGAGTGGGGGAAGCAATCACAATGAGCTACTTACAACCCCCTCCAGGGAGATGGATGACAAAAAAACTCGGTGAAGGGAGACATCGGGCAGTGTAAGACATGAAAAAAAATTATAAATTATCAAGAATTCATGAAGAAGAGAGGGAAGGGGAGGGAAGAGGGGAGATGAGGAGCTGATACCAAGGGCTCAAGTAGAAAGAAAATGTTTTGAAAATGATGATGGCAACAAATGTACAAATATGCTGACACAATGGGTGGGTGGATGGATGGATTGTGATAAGAGTTGCATGAGCCCCTAGTTACGAGTTTTCTTTTTAAATGCTCCACTTCCAAGTAAGAATGGAGCTTGTAGGAACCACAACAGTGTGGTATTATGTTTAATTTTTGAAAACTTTACACTAACACTTCTTAAATGCTATAGGAAGTCACCCTATCGTCTTCAAACCATTGCAAATATTTGGGGGCCAGCTGTGAAAAAACTAAGATACATCTTTGTTGATTTCTAATTTAGTCGCACATAATTAAACATCATTATTTTATCGAGTGGGAGCCTTAAAAAGACCTAATATACTGGACAGTTATGAAAATATAATCAGCAAAGCTTCAGTTAATTAAGATTATTCTGATATAAAATGAAAAATGTTGACTATGGAACTGCCAAGTCCCAAAATAGCCATTTTTACTGAGAAAAGAAAAAGAATATTGGCAGATAATATGGATTTCCTCTCAAATAAAGGAAGGTTGTGGATTCCAATTCTTAGGCTCTCTCTCTGTCTCTCTCTCTCTCTCCTTCTCTTGCTTTTGTTCTCTCCCTCCACTTTTACCTTTATTTTTTTTTGCCTCGTAGCTTACACTGATGTTGGCAAATATGAAGGCCCAACTTACCAGTCCACTCCTCCCCCTTTATACTTAATATTTGGACAGATAAGGAGTGATGCATTGGGTTTCTAAGCTCTGGGTCAGTGATTCAAAATCGCTGGCCTTTCCAGAGAAACAAGATGAGCCTTCTAGTCTAGTGAAGAGTTACAGTCTGGGAAACCCACAAGGGCAGTTCTGCCCTGTGCTCTAGGTTGCCCTGAGTCCAAAGTGACCTGATGGCGATGAGTTCTGAGAGATGAGAGTTGGACAGGCAGGACTAAAATCGTCTTCATAAAACTCCCATCTTTGATTCACAGGCTCGCAGAAGACAAAGTGGTCGCAAAAGCAACTGTGTGGAAAGCTGATGGTGCCCAATTATCAAAAGATATGGCATCTGGAATCTTAAAGGTTCTAAGACAAACAAGTGGCCATCCGGCTGAGAAGCAACAAAGCCCACATAGAAGAGGTACACCAACCTGTGTGATCACAAGTGTAGAAGGGCTCAGGTATCAGGAACCAAATAGCAAGAAATCAGATCATTGTGGATGAGGGGGAGTGCAGAGTGGGGACCCAAGATCCATCTGTAGGCAACTGGATGTCCCCTTACAGAAGGGTAGCAGAGAGGAGATAAGCCAGTCAGGGTGCAGTATAGCAACGATGAAACATAAAACTTTCCTCTAGTTCCTAAATGCTTACTCCCCCACTGTCATGATCCCAATTCTATCATACAATTCTACCCTACCCTAGAGGGAGGGAGGGGTGCAAAGGAGGAACCAATTACAAGGGTCTACATATAGACTCCTCCTGGGAAATGTACAACAGAATAGATGGTGAAGGGAGACATTGGACAGTGTAAGATATGACAAAATAATAATAATTGATAAATTATCAAGGGTTCATGAGGGAGGGGGGTGTGGAGAGGGAGGGGTAAAAATGAGGAGCTGATACCAAGGGCTCAAGTTTAAAGCAAATGTTTTGAGAATGATGATGGCAACACATGTGCTTGACACAATGGATGGATGGATGGATGGATGGATGGATGGATGGATGGATGGATGGATAGATGGATAGATGGATGGATGGATTGTGATGAGTTGTACGAGGCCCCAATAAAAAAAATAAGACAAGAAAATAATATTTTTAATTTTAAAAAGTCAACACTTTCATCTAGATTGATGAAGAGAGTGAAATCTCAAATCATTCATGTTATTTATTTATTTATTTAAATTAATTCATTCATTTTACTTACTTCATTTTAAAAATGAGAGCAGGAACATTAACAATAGCCTTACAGAAAGAGAGTATTATAAAGGAATACTATATAAGACTGTATGCAAATAATTAGACAACTTAGATGATATGTACAAATTTCTAGAAAGAAGGAAATGGAAAAAAGGAAAGACACAACATGGACTCAGAAAGAAACCCTGGGAGTACCAGAAATAAGTAAAGGAATTGATTTGATCATCAAAAGATGACCCACAGAAGTGGCCCACAAAGCGAGTTCTGTTCTTGTCCTAGTTACCCAGGTTGGTAGGACGGAAATGCCACAAGTCGATGGCTTTGAGAGCCTCGCTTGCAGGAGGAGGCTTTCTTTCCTCGGTCAGCTCTGAGATGTTCTTGTCTCCTTCAGCAACTGTGCACTCAGGGATGTGTGCACCCAGAGAGATCTCCACGGGTCTTAGCAACACTCTCCCAGCGTCTCAGTGATTTTCACTTCAAGGATGCACATAGATGCCCTCCCTCGTCCCGCTCTTCCTTATGCGCAGACTTCGTTCCTTATCATGCTACGTATTTCTCCTTTTCTCCCTCATAAGAAAAATAATTCATCTGTCCTTTCGTGGTACTTGTATGGCTTGTGGTGTTGCTGGACATTGTGGCACCAGTATTTCAAACTCCAGCAGGTTCACCCAGAGTGGACAGGTGTTAGCAGAACTTCCAGACTGAGAAGAACATGGTAGTCTACTTCTGGAAAAACAAGCAGCATAGCATCAAGTACTGAAAGGTGAGCCCAAGTTGATAGGCTGTCAAAATACAACTGGGAAGGGACTTCCGTCTCAAAGTTGGCTTGATCTTAATAATGAGGATGGAGTAAGACACTCAGACCCTTCATTCCTCATCAAAATCAAAAGAACTGTCTGCAAACACTAATTAATCATTAGAATGTAGAAGATACAAAGTATGAATCTAGGAAAATTGGAAGTTGTCAAAAATGAGGTGGAGTATATAAATATCCATATTCAAGGCGTTAGTGAGCTGAAATGAACTAGTATTAGCCATATTGAATCTGACAGTCAGAGGGTCTACTAGACCAGAAGTGACCATCTGAACAGTAAAGGAATCACAGAGTGCTTTAGGATCCATCCTGAAATAAACTGCTGTCAGTGGTAATATCTGTGAGCCTACAAAGAAGACCAGTAAACATACTAGTATTCAAATTTATGTATCACACACTTATGCCAAGCATGAGGAAATTAAAGAGTACTACCAAATTCTGCTGTCTGACATTGATCAAACATACCATCAAAAGTCATTGATAATTACTGATTATAGGAATTCAAGCATTTGACAAGCCAAATGGAGCTAATACAGCTGATACAGCCAGAGCCCTGGAGATGGAGGAGCCATGTGGAGACCCACACCAGCACTGAGATGCTTCTACGACCACTGCATCCACAAGACTTTCCACCCACTGGCCTATGATCTTCCTTTATTCAGCATCATTGCATGTGTTGTGTGAGCCTCTAGAGGAATGTATACGTTGATATCAGACATATGGGCTAATATCAGACTCATAGACTGGATCTGGAGTGAGTGAGGATGTTTTCTTAGTATACAATTATTCTTTATATAAAGCTCCTTATTACACACATATATGAGTGTCAATGAATTTGTTTCTCTTGTCTACCTGGACTAACATAGTCCACAAACACAATATGAGTCCCTGTATCTGGATAAAAGGAGAGAGAAGAAAATCAATGGACCATGTGAACCCCAGTCTTCGTGGCCCTAAGACCAGAAGAAATAGATGGTGCCCACCTTTGAGGCTGATTACTCTGAAAGGGATCACTATAGGAGGTCCTGGATGGGATGGAAGAAAACTCAGAATCATTAAAAAAAAAAAAAAAAACTGACTTCCTGACCTTACAAATCAGTGAAATCCCAGAGACAATGTTAAATACTCTTTGTGCATGAAATTGAACTCAATCCCGTGGCTCAACTTTCAGCCAAAAGCGAATAATTCCAGAAAGATACATATTCCTTAGAACAATCAACCATATAAGATCAAAAGGGTAAAGGGAGTAGAAGAAAGGACAAATGGAAATAGTAAACATAGGGAGGAAGAGATTGATACAGAGACAACAACCAATGTCACAAAGAAAATGCACATGAATTGAGTGGGGAAAATTTTGCTATATAACCTTTCACCCAAATCACATTTTTAAAATTAAAAGAAAGAAAATGCTACCTTAATAATAGAAGCAAAAGCAAAAATCATATGGTAGAATTTTGGAAGACCAAGTGCTTATTCACTGTAAATACCATTTTTCAACAAGATAAACAGTGATTATATATATGTGTGTATACATATATATATACCTCACCAGATGGAATACACAAGAATCAAGTTGACTATATCTATAGAAAGCAGCAATGGAGACCCTCAATATCATCAAGACCAGGGGCCAACTATGGAACGGACCATTAATTACTTATCTGAACGCTCAGGTTGAAGCTGAAGAAAATTAAAACACGTTCACAAAAGACAAAGGTTAAGCCAAAGTATATCTCTTCTGAATTTAAAGACTGTCTCATGAATATATGTCATACCTGTAACACTAAGATAGCACTAACATTAAGATAAACTGACCAGATTTTAAGTGGGACACCATTGATCAGCGTGAGGGGGGTGGAGTTCTTGATTAAAAATCTGGTCTATATGGAACAACAAAAATTTTCATAGGATGCAAAAATAGTATCGTAATATATTTATTTTCATTTTAAAATGCCACGGAATGTTGTTAAATTGTTAAAAAGTGGAACGCCTGGTCACTTTACTTAAGACCAGGTGAGCTATGAAATGACATCAAGAAAGCAAACAGTCATTAGAAAGACCAAAATGGATTCAGAATAGACTTGGAAATTTGCTCCTAAATGTAGAGTATCTGTGTTAGTCTGGGTAGACTAGAGGAACAAATTTCAGGGACACGCATATAGGTATAAGGAAAAGGATTATATACAAAAGAAATGGGACATGGAGAAAGCATCCCAGCCCAGTCCAGTTCAAAGTCATAAGTCCGGTATTAACCCATATGCCTGCAATCAGTCTATAATGTCTGCTTCTGACTCAGGAAGTCACAGGTCAGTGGGTGCAGAATTCTGGCGCTGGCAGGGGTCTCCCCATGGCTCCTCACTCCCAGGGCTCAGGTCCATCAATAGCATGCCACTCCAGCTTCAGAGGTCTGTCTTTATCAAGGCAAAGCCGTGTGGTCTCTCCGCTGGCTCCTCCAACATCTCAGCCACCGCCATTCTGTGTTGCCTGTGGTTAATCATCTCTGAGACTAACTCCCAACAACTGGGGAAGATAGCTTCTCATCTTCACGAGGGAAATATCGCGAGATTTCCTTGGAGTCTCAGGTGAAAGCTATGCCCACATAGAGGCCTCATCCGCTACTCAATGGCTTTCTCCTGATTAACAGGCCAGACTCCACCCCTACATTTCAATTATAAAATTAACATAAGCACATGACTGCCACAATATCTAAAGCAAAAGGAAGGAAAATGATGAAACAACAAATGCTGGACAGAAGATTTCAAAACATAGCTTGAGAAAACAGTAAATTATAACAATGAAATATGCACGGACCTGGAGTTAGAAAACCCAAAAAGGAACAACATGCTTGGCATTTTGTTTTTGTTTTTTGGGCATTACTGCCCTCTGGTGGTCTTGGGAGCTACCCAGCGCTGCTACTGAGAGCCACCGCTGGATTTGAACCACCCTAGCCTGCGGGCCGCAGTTCTGCACTCAACCACCTATGCCACTGGGGCTCAGGCCATGCTTGGCATTTTTCAAGCCAAAATAAATGAAGAAAAGTTTCAAGTGTTAAGTTGCAATATTGAAGAATTATGTGAGTGATTCATTATCTAACGTGAGTCTCTAGCCAGCCTCTTAACTCCCACCAGGCAGTAAGACAGTGGGGAAGATCCCGAGAGGATTCACCTGTGAGTAATTGTGAACAGCATCTCCTGGAATGCCATCCTGCTGTGTATAAAATGAGCCCTCTGAGAAGCAGGAGGGATCTCATTGCCAGAAAGAGCCAGGAATGGATCACTGGACCCGAGATCCCTGGACAGTGAACCCCGCCTGGATCCAGAGGACAGCTGTACCATCAGAGGAGGAACAGCAGAACCAGGAGCCAGAGCATGGAACAGAGACGTGGACTTCCCAACCCACGAAGCAAGCAAAACTTAGTCTGTTTATGCAGTGGTCAGACTTGCAGAGTGGGGTCCCTCAGGGCACTTAATTCAGGGAGCTGGGTTTGCCTTAAAATTTAGGCTTCCAGTGGAATGGCATTCCCCTTTGGGTAAGTATTAGCAGACGTGACAGAACTTTTGGGGGTGCGGCCATCACTGCCCTCTGGTGGGAGTAGAAGGCCCAGCCTGGCTCCTGGAGAGCTGCTGCTGGATTTGAACCGCCAACCCTGTGGGCCGCAGTCCCGCACTCAACCACTATACCACTGGGACTCAGCCCAAGATGTGACAGAACTTTGTAACATGTCTTGATAAACAACTCAACCCCCAGCATTTCTCACTGACATTACAACCTACTAACTTCCTTAATAAACCTTTTTTAAAAATCATTTTATTGGGGGCTCATAAAACTGCTATCACGATCCATACATTCATCCATTGTATATCAAGCATATTTGTACATTTGTTGCCATCATCATTCTCAAAACATTTTCTTTCTATTTAAGCCCTTGGTATTAGCTCCTCATATTTCCCTCCCCTCCCCCGTCCCTTATGAGCCCTTGATAATTTATAAATTTTTATTATTTTGTCAAACCATATACTGTCCAATGTCTCCCTTTACCCACTTCCCTGTTACCTGTATCCCAGCAAGGAGGTTATATGCAGATCCTTGTAATCGTTCCCCCTTTCTACTCCACCTTCCTTCCACCCTCCTGTTATTGTCACTCTCAGCACTGGTCCGGAAGGGATCATCTATCATGGATTCCCCATACTTCTGTTTCCTATGTGTACGAGTGTATATCCTTTGGTCTAGGCAGATTTATAAGAATTGGGATCATGATAGTGGTGTGGGGGTGGGGGGAGGAAGCATTTATGAACTAGAGGAAAGTTGCATATTTCATCGTTGCTACACTGCACCCTGACTGGCTCATCTCCTCCCAGCCACCCTTCTGTAAGGGGATGTCTTTTTACCTACAGATGAGCTTTGGATCTCCAGTTTGTAATCCCTCCCATTTATAATGATATAATTTTTAGTTCTTAGATGCCTGATACCTGATCCTTTTAACACCTGGTGGTCACACAGGCTGGTGTGCTTCTTCCATGTGGGCTTTGTTGCTTTTGAACTAGATGATCACTTGCTTACCTTCAAGCCTTTAAGAACCCAGATGCGATATCTTTTAATAGCCAGGCATCATCAGCTTTCTTCACCACATTTGTTTATGCACACATTTGTCCTCAGCGTAATAAACCCTTCAATCATGAATTTTGTCCATGAGTTCTGTGTAGCCATTGCAATGGATATTAGAACCTAGAGATGTAAAGTAGATAATGCTACTTAAAACAATGCAGTGGGTAAAATAACAGACTGGTGGCCCAGAGGGTTTCGTGTTGGGCTGTCAACCCAAAAGTTCTGTGGTTTCAATTCACCAGCTGTCCCATGGTAGACCAGTGAGGTAGTCTGTTTTCATAAAGATGTACAGCCTCCATGTTGCTGTCTTATAATAGTGCTATGAGATGGAATCCACTTAACAGTGGTAGTTTTGTTGGCTGATAGACAAAATATTGAACAACACAGGAAGTATCAAAAGAAAATATAAAGACATACAGATTCACTGTACCAAAAAGAATTAATTAGTGTTGAACATTTTCAGACCAAAACCCAGTGGTACTGAAAGAAGAAGTCCAAATTATACCTAAGGCATTAGCAAAAAACAAAACTTCAAGAATTTGCCATAATATCAATTGAAATGTTTCCAAAATAAAGCAAGCTTGAGGGATATCATTGCTGATGCCAGATGAATCTTGGCTGAAAGTACCAAGTATCAGAAAGATGTTTACTTGTGTTTTATTGTCTATGTGAAGGCTTTCATCTGATGCATTAGACTTTCCTGATTAGTGGGAAAGGGGGACAAAATATTATTTTTCTCAGCACTGAGTCAGAGCTCTATGAATATTTTTAGCTTTGTTTGCAATTACATGAGCAAAATATACAATTTAATTGCTCGCCATAAAATCTAAGGGTAGCTTAGATTCTATTTATACGAGAGGCCAAAGAGTGTCTACTGAGAGGCACATTTCCCGGTACAGGAAAATGAGCAGAAAAGGAAAGAAAAAGCCCTACTAGACTAAGCTCCACCCTTTGACTAGAATTCCCCAACAAAAAAGACGGCAACAGGGTCCAGGATTCAAGATTCAGGTTAAAATTGGAGTTCAGTTTTCACTAGAATCACAGGTACTTTTGGACCCTGAATTCCTCTACTTAGCTCTCTACTTTGCTCGAGCTGTTTTTAAAAGAAGTATAGACAGTATGGTGCCTATGCCCGTACATATGTAAAAACTACTGTCACTGTCAACCACAACGACAACTTAGCTGTGTTTTAAATGCTAACATCTGAGACCTTTCTCCCTAATTCCCAAGGACACTAAAAATGTAAAAGCCTTCCATGTTCATTTGATTCTGAAAATAACCTTTTAATGTATTTTCTGGTGTCCTATAAGGCTATGAGAAAAACCCCATTTCTCCCAGGAATGTTTGCAAAGATGTGTCCCTGTGAAAGCGTGTACACGAGCAAGTGTAAAGTTTTCACATGTCTGGTTCAGAGTAAAGCTGAAGAAAATTAAATCAAATACATAAGATTCAGATACGACTTGAGTCTATTGCACCAGAATTTAGAAAATACCTCAAGAGTAGACTTGACATAATGTTCAAAGACCAAATGAGTTTTTGTGGGATGACATCAATATCATCCATCATGAACAAAGAAAAAGCTCGTTAAAAACACAGGCGAGAAAGAAAATACCAAGTTATATACTGAGAGATTTTCTAATTTACTGTTCAACTTAGATTAGCAAAAGAAAAATAGAAGAGATGATGAAGGAAAAGACAAGGATCTTCCTAGCACCTCCTCCCTGGGGGATGGACAACAGAAAGGTGGGTGAAGGGAGATTTTGGACAGGCTAAGACATGACAAAAAATGATAATTTATAAATTATTAAGGGTTCATGAGGGAGAATGTGAATGAGGGGGAGTACATAGTGGAGACCCAGAGCCCATCTGTAGGCAACTGCACATCCCATTACAGAAGGGTCATGGAGAGGAGATGAGTCAGTACTGATGAAACATACAACTTTCCTCTAGTTCTTTAATGCTCCCTCCCCTCCACTCTCATGATCCCTATTCTACCTTAGAAATCTGGCTAGACCAGAGGATGGACCCTGGAAACACACAGAATCCATGACAGATAACTCCCTCAGGATCAAGAATGAGAGAAGCGATACCAAGAAGGCAAGGAGAAGGTGGGGGAGAAAAGGGGTACTGATCACAACCATCTACATATAGGGAGACCAGGAAAGGAGGGGGGAAATGAGGAGCTGATACCAACGATTCAAATAGAAAGAAAATATTTTGAGAATAATGATGGCAACAAATGTACAGATGTGCTTGACACAACAGATGGGTAGATGGATTGTGATAAGAGTTGTATGAGCCCCCTAATTTTTAAAAGAATTGAAAAGAAATATGTTCAAGGCAGATTAAGAAGGAAAAGGAAAACATTACAATAAAATGTTCAAAACAGAGTTAGAAAACCCAAAGGGAAAAACACACTCACCATGTTTCAAGTTGAAGGACTAGAGAAAAATTGAAGACTGGCCTCACAGTATTGAAGGATTCTGAGGCAAAATATTGAATGATGCAGGAAGTGTCAAAAGGAGATGAGAGCAATGCACAGAGTCACTGTACCAAAAGAACTGGTCAACATTCAACCATGTTGCCAAGAGATACCATGTGAAGAATAAAACACGTCTTAAAAAGAGAGATGATGTGATCAAGAATTGATGACACTGAAGGCATATGCCCCAAATAGGATCAGATGGAACCAAGCCAGGTGGAGCTAACATTACCAAAATTGCTCAGTGTAATTACAGAAACATGAACATCCTAATGTAAAACGAGTTCTCAATCTCTCAGCCAAGGGAAAGATCCCAAGGTAAATGACCAAGATGTCACTCCAAGTCCTGGGATGTCTGGTAACTGTTTTCTGGTAAATGTCTGTCATTAAGTGTGCTGTCAGGTGAATAGGAGGGTCATAAAGATGGTATCATGCCAACATCCAGGACTTTGATGGAGGAATAGTTCTTCCAATGCTAAAAAGTTAGATAGACACCACACTGATCAGTTCTATGCATCTTAGATGAGCCAGATGTAGTCTCAGTCAGTCTGTGACCCCCAATTAAGCAGGAAGCTAACAACCTGTCAATTCAAAAAAATTAAAATTGGAAAATAGTTCTTGCTTTCTGTTATTTATAAATCATTTTATTGGTGGTTTATACAACTCTCATCACAATACATCCATTCATTGGGTCAAGCACATTTATACATTGGTTGTCATCATTCTCAAAATATTTTCTTTTTACTTGAGCCTTTGGTCTCAGTTCCTCAGTGATTCTCCCTCCTTCTTCTACCTTCCCTCACAAACCCTAGATAATTTATAAATTATTATTATTTTCCTGGTCTTACACTGCCTGATGTCTCCCTTCACCCACTTTTCTATTGTCCATCTCCCAGGGAGAGGGTTATATGTAGATGGTTGTGATCAGTACCCCTTTTCTCCCCCACCTTCTCCTTGCCTTCTTGGTATCGCTTCTCTCATTCTTGATCTTGAGGGAGTTATCTGTCGTGGATTCTGTGTGTTTCCAGGGTCCATCCTCTGGTCTAGCCAGATTTCTAAGGTAGAATAGGGATCATGAGAGTGGAGGGGAGGGAGCATTAAAGAACTAGAGGAAAGTTGTATGTTTCATCAGTACGGACTCATCTCCTCTCCATGACCCTTCTGTAATGGGATGTGCAGTTGCCTACAGATGGGCTCTGGGTCTCCACTATGTACTCCCCCTCATTCACATTGATATTTGATTTTTTTGTTCTGGGTTTTGATGCCTGATATCTGATCCCGTGATCACACAAGCTGGTATGCTTCTTCCATGTGGATTTTATTGCTTCTCACCTTGTTTGTTTGTTTCTCAGGTTGCTTGTTTGTCTTCAAGTCTTTAAGATCTCAGAAGTTATATCTTTTGGTGACCAGGCATCCACTTTCCTCACCACATTTGCTTATGCACCTGCTTTGTCTTCAGTGATCTTGTCAGGAAGGGGAGCATCACAGAACACCAGGTTATTAGAACAAAGTGCTCTTGCATTGAGGGAGTACTTAAGTAGAGGCCCAATGTCCATCTGATACCTTGATACTTAACATATAAACATATGTACATAGATCTATTTCCATATCATTATATATAAATATATTTACATATATACATGTCTATTTTGGACCTCTATAAATGCCCTTTTCTTCCTAGTTCTTTCCTCTATTTCATTTGCTTTCCTTGTCCCATTATCACATTCAGCTTCCATTTGGGTTTCAGTAATTCCTCTCAGTTACACTGTTCCTCAGAATGGAATTGGGGCTTGCACTAAATCCTAGCTCCAACCTTAGAACAATTAATTCTTACATCATGGACCTGACTGGTACTCTCCCTCAAGTAGGGAACACTGAAGATCTAGGTGCTATAGAAAAACATGGCAAAGAAATGAGACGGCACCCAACTATCAGAAAAAATGGTATTTTGTGGCTAAACAAGCACCCATCCAAATGAGATGTCAACTAAGTCCACATGGAAGAAGCAGTCCTTCATCACTCACTGAAGAATTGCAAATCACATAATCCAAAGTCAAAGAAGAGTATATAGTATCAGAGTCTAACTTGTGAGAATCTGGTCTGCAGAAGGCTATGGCTGACAGTAGGAGCCCGTGATACAATTGTGGGATCTACATAGTAAATAAACCTCTGCTGATCTCCTATTATCTATAATGGAGGAATGAGAGGAAAGAGGTTGCTAAACAGAGTGCATTGGAGAGATGAATATAGAAGATCAAAGGGATGAACGTGACGTAAACAGTTAAAACCTTGTTACTTGATTTCCCCTCTGATGCATACTGGACCTGATGCGGTTTCCAATATTTTCTGCACTTGTGTTTCATTCTTTTGTTTTTTGTCTGTTCATATTAGGGTTTATCTCAGAAATGTTACATTATTGGAAGTCATCCTCTTGAAATTGTGTTACATGTTTTTTCTGTTTTTTGGTATATAAAAGTCAAGGTTGACAAATCCATGGGGACAGCAAGTAGAATAAGTGTTTGGGGGGCGAAGGGGAGTAATAACAGAGTGGGGGAGGTTGATAAAAGGAGTCCAGGATAAAAAAGAATGTCTGGAAACTGATTGGGGTAGCAATTGCACAATACTGCATGACCTGATTGAATTGTTTATGGAATGTAATGATCAGTGTATTAATTCCGAACTAATAATTAAAAATAGTTTTTAAAAACAAAACAAAGACAGGTGACCCAACAGAATACACAAATTATCAAAATTTGCTGAAGATAATTCAAAAATGACTATAGTGATACATCAATCGGTAGCTTCCAGACTTCATGGCAGAATCAAAAGAAGACATGGACTGAAAGATTATTGTCGATATCAGGTGGATCTTGGAGAATACCAGAACAGTAAGTCACAGGTAAATACCTAGAACTTCAATCCTTTGCAATGTTTGTCATTGTTTGCTATGATCCAGAACACTTCACTGTGCTCCTGCAGAATCTGGGCATAGCCCAAGAGGAAGTTTTGGAACAAAGGAATGATGTCTAGTTTCCTGTATCGTTAACAAGGAAAATGAAGAGGAACGGGGCAACATGATGGGTGGGAG
>PVJH01021096.1:0-39338 GCA_004026705.1 Nesogale talazaci
GGGAGGATGAGTGAAAAGAGAGGAAGATCCTCCCAGAGATGGCCTGACACAATGACTCCCACAAGGAACTCTACCACCCTGTGACAATGGACGGAGCCTGCAGTGTTTCCCTCTGTGGTGCCTGGGGTTGCTGTACTTCGGAGCTGACCTGAACAACATATGGACCTGGGTCAGACACAGAACCATCCCATGATCCCACGGCACCCACTTTTGATATCCTTTCCCGCACAGTCCCTTTTCTCAGGCTCCAAAGAGAAAACACTCACCCGACTCCTTCTCTCTGTCAAGAGGGCGCGCTCCGTGTGAAGGTCATGGTGGCCAGCATGTTTAAGGAAGCGAGGCGGCCTGAGCCTGAGATATGGGTTTGTGATTCTGTGACCTCAGCTCCCCTCAGGACCGTGATTATCCTTTCACTTTCAGTGGTGGTGACAGCACATGCTTGGGGAACTGAGAACTTTTCTCCAAAACATTTCCCACTTCGGTTAATTACCAAAGTCAACAGTGTGCGTCTACTTAGTATTTCCAAAGAGACCCTGAAAGCATTTGGAGGGAGTCGTTGCTGGATCCTTGAAGGCCGACTGAGTTTCACATGGAGGGAGCAGGAAATGCTGATGTCTATCCTGTCAGGGACTGGCGGCAAAGCAGGTGTGTCTCCCTGGATTTCCTTCTGCCCAAGAAGTTTTTCAGGTCAACTTTTTCCCAATCTTGAGCACAATGCATTGCAACAACCTATACTCTGTTTGAAGAGAAATGGAGAGAGACTGGTATACAAGTTAGATTTTGAAGACCAAGAAGTAAAAGAAGGAATACACCAATAATTCACCTGAGATACCACAGGACACATGGTCACAGACAAACCCAGATAAGCCTGACATGTATGTTTTCATGCCAAATATTATGAAACTGCTAGAAGAAAATAAACATAGCCAATACGAATCTCAGCCATGAATCAAAAATGAGGCACTCTCTCATTGCTTCTCAGCCTTTTGGCTAAGATCAGATGTAAAATGAACCACTCTCAGGTTAATGCAAAGGTCAAGTGACTTAACAGACAAATGATATCACTATCCATTGGTGGTGTCCATGTATCGACACATTAGCTGCAACCATGGCTTCCCACAGAATGATCATTGTGAGAATGGCAGAGGAAGAGGCAGAGGTGGTTTTTTAATGGTCTTCTGTGAGTAGGTGGTGCATTAACTCTGTGTTGGGCTGTGATCTTTGTGGAAGAGAGTTCAAATCCACAAACAGCTCCTCTGTAGAAAGAGTGGATTTTCGACTCCCAAAAACAGTTATATTCTCAGAAACCCTGGGCGGGTTGCTATAATCCGACCTTGATTCCATGCCAGTGAGTTTGGTTATTCAATTAAAAAATGAGAACAAAACCACAGACAGACAAAACATAGACTATTGTCATACCACTAGAATCCTGTGTTGGCCATTAACAGTCTAGTGTTCGTGTGCTGGAGAAAGATGGGGCTACCTGTGCCTGTACGTATTTGTAGCCTATGAATCACTGTATGGGGCACTATGGACTTGAAGGTACTGAGTTATTAGTTTGTTTTTGCCCAATGGAATATTTCCACAGTCTTTAAGTCAATTCTGATTCAAAATGACCCCACAAGACAGAGTTGAACTGCTCCTGTTTCCAAGACTGCATTTCTTTCTGGGAAAAGTATCACTTTTTTCCCAGGGTGGCTGGTGGATTTGAACAGCCAACTCTGGGGTAAAAAACCCAATAGCTAATCCACTATTTCAGCAGTATCACATCCAGTAAACACACACACTCACAAACAACCTAAAGGAAACTTCTAACAGCACTCCCATTTCTTAGTTAAAAAAAAACAACCCCCAAACATTTTTATTGGCACTTCATCCACGTAACATGCAATACAATAGTTCATATCAAGAAGAGTTGCACAGTGTTTACCACAATTAATTTTGTAATACTATATTTTTCCCATACTCATTGTTATTCATGTAATTTTTCCCATCTCGAGACAAATATACAACAAAATATTCACCACTTCAAGAATTTCTGCATGTATGATTTAGTGATGCTCACTATATGCTCTGTGTTGTACAACCATTCTTGTTATCCATCTCCACATTATTCCACAGGCATTAAAATGAACTCAGTGCCCCCTAAGCAAAACGCTCCTTCTTCCAGTGTAACCATAGGGCAAATTTAGCATCTTTCTGTCTGTTTCTTTCTTTCTTTTTCATCTTCCTTAAAGAATTTTCTTGCTATAATGTTCACACATCATACACTTTCACAGTTAAACTGCGCCTAAACTTAATTGTATACTCACCATCACATTTGGCTGTCATACTCCCTCGCCCCTCCTTTATCTCCTGGTTGAGCATTCAAATTTCTTGTGTATTTTATATAAATAGTTACAGCCACAGAAACCCATAGGGGTTCGCTATGCGTAAGCACAAGGCAGTGTTTTGGGTTTAGTTTGTTTGTTTTTACATTCTTTGGGTATTTTTGCTGTTGCTGTTTTGGTTTTGAATGAAGGACAAGCAGTTCTGGTAGCAGAGTGGTTAGATGTTGGGCTGTTAAATACAAGCTCAGCATTTAGAATCCACTTTCTTCTCCTCAGTAAAAAGATTCAACTTTTTACTCTTGTAAATAGTAAGAGTCTCTGTTGAATTTTATGGTATGCAGCTCAAGTGCCAATAAAATGGTAAAAAAAAAAAGATTCATCGTCTCAAACCCAGAGGTCAATACTGTGTATAGGGTCAGTGTGAGTCAGAATCAATTCAATGATACTGAGTTGATGTAGAAGGGTTTTTGCATATGAGTCTTGAATCGTAAAGGATGAACTCTTGTATTTGGTTTCCTAAGTTCTCTACATTGTAAATTGATTTGCAATTTTACACAGTGATAGTGATGAAGTTGCATGTGTGAATTTTATATCATGGACCCCACAGCGCTTTTATGTACGCAGTTTAATGGTCTCATGCGTGAGTGTTTTTTAGGGTGGGGCTTTGATGGCTATAGTATTGGTATGTTAGTTTGGGAACGTGTCTTAGTGACACATGTGTGAATTTGTATTGAATATACAATAATAGTGGAATTGTTGGGCCATACATTAAATCCGCTTAACCTTAAGACATCTTGTTAAACAATTCCCAAAACGGTTGTCTGAGTGATTTAATGAACTGAAGCAATATGTGATGGCCCTAGTATATCCATATCCTATTGCAGACAGCATTTTCTTTACTTCTTTTTAATACTTATATTGATATGTAATCAATATATCATAAATTCAATAGCTCCATTATATTAAGAAGGGTTGTACAATCATAGTCACAATCAAGTATGGGATACTTTTCTTCTTTTTATATCCATTGCAGTTGACTTTTTTTTTTCCAATTATTTTATTGAGGACTCTTATAGCGCTCTTTTTTTTTTGTGGGCATCACTACCCCCTGGTGGTCGTGGGCACTACCCAGTGCCACTCCTGAGAGCCGCTGCTGGATTTGAACCGCCAAGCCCATGGGCTGCAGTCCCGCACTCAACCACTACGCCACCGGGGCTCAGCCCTCTTATAGCTCTTATAACATTCAATACATCATTTGCATCAAGCATATTGGTACACATGTTACCATATTCACTTCCAAATATTTTTTACTTGATCCCTTGGTATAAGATCCTCTTTCCTCCTCCCATTTCTTTTTCATGAATCATTTTATTGGGGACTCATACAACTCACATCACAATCTATACATACATCAAATGTATGCAGGCCACATTTGCACACTTGTTGCCATTTTCACTCTCAAAACATCCTCCCTCCACTCATACCCCCCAATACCAGCTCCCCATATTTTCCTCCCCTCTTGTACCTTTCCCCCATAAACCCTTATTAATTTACAAATTGTTATTACTTTTTCATACTGTCCAGTGTCCAATGTGTCTCTTCACTCACTTCCCTGTTCCATGCCCCAGAAAGGAGGTTATATGCAAATCCCTGAAATTGGGTTCCCACTTTCTATTCCACCATCCCTCCACCCTCCCAGTATCACCACTCCCACCACTAGTCCTGAGGGAGCATCTATCCTAAATTCCCCCTGTTTTTGATTTCAGTGTCCATCCCCTGTTCTGGCGGGATTTGTCTGGGAGTACTGGGATCACGATAGTGGGTTGGAGGAAGCATTTGAGAACTAGAGGAAAGTTGCATATGTCATTGTTACTACATTGTACCTTAACTGGCTCATCTCCTTCCTGCAACCCCTCTGCTTCACCTATTGATGGACTTTGGGTCCCCAATCGCTCACTTTCCTGATATGATCGCTGACGACAAATGTATGCATAAGCAAATGTGGTGAAGAAAGTTGATGGTGCCCGGCTATCAAAAGATATAGGGGTCTTAAAGGCTTGAGTAAACAAGCGGCCATCTAGCTCAGAAGCAACAAAGCCCACACGGAAGAAGCACACGAGCCTGTGTCACCACAAGGTGTTGAAGCAATCCGGTGTCAGGCATCAAAGAACTAAAATTATATTATTATAAATGGGGCAGTTGACTTTCTATTTCCCCCCAGACTCCCCTTCCATGCTCCCAGGTAATTATCAATCCAGTTACTGTCTTTATAGATCCACCCTTCCTGAATTCCCTATGTAGAAGCACCCTCCAAATGGATCTGGGGCTTCTATGATCACACATGACTTTCTGCTCACTGGATATTTAAAGTTTAGGCTGTGATACCACTTCTTCCTCTGAGTTTGGATTTTTATCATTTACAATAGTTAGATCACACAGACCGATGTGCTTCTTCCATGGTTACTTAGTTGATGTGTCACTTACATGACTGCTTTTATGGGGACGAGGTTTTAGACCCAGGATGCAACTTTTTTCTGACAGTGGTGCATTGTCTGATTTATTCAGCACATGTTGCTATTGCACCTCTATCTTGAGTGACCGCGTCATGCTCATCAAGAGAGTAGGGACAGAGCAGGGCAGCACCGAGTATTTTCTGTTGTTGCTTTTCAACCACTGGTTGGTGTGTAATAGTTGGTGTTAAACAGTATATGATTTCCAATATGATTTCTTCATATTGGAAAGTTTGGAGGCACATTTTGCTCACCTTCCTATTAGATCTTTACTACTTTTTAACTTTTTAAATTAAATACATTTATTGGGGGCTCTTACATATCTTGTCACAATCCATACATTCATCCATTGTGTCAAGCACATTTGTCCATATGTTGCTATCATCATGTTCAAAGAATTTTTTCTTCTTGAGCCCTTGATATTAGCTCCTCATCCCCCCTTTCCATATGAACCTTTGATAAGTTATAGATTATTATTTTCATATCAGATATCATCCTCTGTTACCTTTCACCCACTCTTCTGTTGTTTGTCCCCCTGGGAAATGGTTGTATGTTGATTCTTGTCATCGATTCCTGTTCAATCACACTCATTCCTTATCTTTCTTCTTAGATTTTCACTCTTAATGAAACCCAATATTCAAACTCTTCTATATGACCGCCTCATGGATCTGCTCTTGGAAATGTAAGGTTTAACTTGTCAATGAGAACTGTAACTCTCAACAATTGTAAAATGTATACTTATATTAATGTTTCTATGTAAGTGAATTAAAAAAAGAATGACTTATCATATTAAGTCTTATGTGGGAGTCTGGCTGCCAGTTCAGATGTCTTGACCTTGGGGAAAAGATCCCATTATAGATTGTCCATTAAGTTATTGCAGAAACTGCTGAAAAGATGTAAAGGATTTATTGGAATGCTAATTGTTATTAATTTAGGGTTAATAGGCATCACCACTACTGCAGCCATAGCAGGGATTTTAGTACAAGAATACATTTTGTGCAGAATTGGCAAAGAGGATTCTCAGGTAATATGGATTACTGGAGCTACTGTGGATGATGAATTAAATGGGAAAGTTGCTAAACTACAACTCATGAAATGGATCTGAAACCAATGTATTGATTGGTAAAAACAATTGTCACTGAAATGTGATTGGGATGTTTCTGATTATTTTATCACACCATCACCAGCAATCAAAGCAAATATGAATGGAACTTGATTAGAAATCATTTGAATAAAGCAAATAAAATAATGTGACATTGCATAATGAGTCATTGCAAAGAGAAATCTTTGAATTATTTAAGGAAAGACTTAGAAATGATCAAGCTTATAAATTGATTTCACAGATTGAAGAATTTTCTGGTTTGTACTCACATGCCTAGTGGCAGAGCCTAGTGCAAAACATAGGTTTATCTGCAATTACATTAATAATTGCATTGTTTATTATTTTCCTAGGAGTTCAGACCCTCTGAAAGAGATTAAGTCATGTGGAAGTCAAACAAATGGGTCATATCAATATAATTTTGTTTAGAAAAATATATCTATATTAGAGGTAAATAAATTTAACTTCAATATCCACTTGAAAACATTATGTAAATGAAATTGCATTTAATGATAGTTGCTTAGACTGTAAATTGTATACATGTCTTAGCATGTATGTGTAATGCTTGGTAAATTTGTATGAAGATTATGCTCATATTTTGAATACGTATGTCACATAATTAATTAGCTATACTTTGGGTTCCTACTTATCTCGAGCCTCAACACAACAATGGTTTATTCTTATAATATGGCCTTACTCATACTTATCTTCTTAAATTGATCACTGAGCATGTGATCAGTGCATAAGCGAATGTGCATAAGTAAATGTGGTATAGAAAGAAGACGGTGCCCAGCTATCAATCAGAATAATGTCTGGGGTCTGAAAGACTTACATTGAACCAACAGCAATCTATCAAAGAATCAGCTCAGTTCACATGGACGAAGCAGACCACCCCATGTGATGTTTAAGGATCCAAATATGCGTTCTCATCACCCTTTGCTGCCACTGCACTCACCTTTGGCTGACACGGGGTTGTGTTTTCTGTGCTCCTCGGTGTGCCACAGGATTTCTGACAGTTCCCTGGTCCTCTGTTGCATTCGAAGAGTATGACCCATGTAGCAGTGGCGGCCTCAGGCCTCGGCTCCTCCATTTGCTGAGTTCAGCAGCCCTGGGAGTGTAGGGCAGGTGACAGTGCAAGGCTGTGCCAATAGGTCAGCCCAGTTCTTCACTCGGAGTTTGATGGAGTAGGTCCCCCAAGTTGGCTCGCTACTGGGCATCCATCGTTGGCTCACAGCTGGAAGAGCCCAGTGATGGGTGCGTGTGGGTTGCTCACTTGCACGGCTGGGACTGCATCAGGACAGGGAGGATCTGCACGGGTTAGTGTAGACCAGCGATGGTCAGACATGGGGACGGGTCTATGCTTACTACCAATGGCACAGGGTGGTCTGCGTGAGGTCTTGTGCCGAGTTGGTGGGGGTAAGGCCTGTGTTCCTTGAGCTATCTTTCTGGGACATTCTCTGAAAGTCTCTGTGATCTGCTCCATAGAGAGAGGCAGTCCTATAATGGGGCAAATCCCAAGAGGTTTATTATCCTCTGTGTTCTCCCATTTTTCTTCTCATTCGCTTAAAAAATAATTTTACTTGGGGGCTTGTACATCGTTTATCACAATCGGCCATCATTCTCATACGATTTGCTTTTCTACTTCGGCCCTTTTGAATCAATTTCTTGACATACCTCATGACAATACAATTCAATGATTGAAATATATATATATATATATTTGGGGGGGCATCACTGCTCTCTGGTGGCGGTGGGAGCTACCCAGCACTGCTCCTGAGAGCTGCTGCTGCATTTGAACCGCCAATCCTGCGGGCCGCAGTCCTCCACTCAACCACTTATGCCACCTGGGCTCAGCTCTTGAAATATATTTTAGAGTTATGCAATCGCCACCACAATCAATTTTGGATCATTTCTTCATTCTTGTATCCATTATTATTAGCTCCTCACCTCTCCCCAAACACCTCTGTTGTAAACATCATGAGGTCTCTATCTTGTTAGTGTCTCCTGGAATTTTCTTATCCTGGTTTTCATTAAAAAAAAAAAGCCCAAGCCCTTCAAAAAGAGCCCCATGAGCTACAAGAAAACAAGTAAAATACGAGAAACAATAGACAGTACAAAAGCAGTGAATATGAAGGGCTGAGCCCCGGTGGCGTAGTGGTTGTGCGTGGGACTATGACCCACTGGGATGGAGGTTTGATTCCAGCTCCACGGAGCAAAGGCTGGGCCTCCTACTCCCACCACCTGAGGGCAGTGATGCCCCCCACCAAAAAAAAGCAGTGAATATGAAAAGCTAGGACAAAATAATAAAAAAATAGATACAAGAGGAAACAGGTAGATGTCAAATTTTAAGCTATGACTGCAGGACTCCATTTTTCAATGCAATCTGTTTGAGGCCACAGTGAATTTCAGGGAATAGAAAACCAACTCTTTATCTGTGTCTCTACTTACTGCCCTGTCTCATGCCTGAGCTCCAGGTAGTTCTTTCATTTACATGCTTTGAAATCTTTCCTCATGTACTCGGTCTCATGGCATTGCTCTGTCTACAACGTACATGATCATGTAACTCGCTGTGCCCAAGTTTGAGAAAGAGCTTGAGTAGAAGAGCTTGTCAGGGTGAAAGACTTTAGTGAAACACACCTGCTTTACCTCCCGTCCCTGAGGCTAAAAACCTGCCAGGGAGAATGGCTTTCGTGAAACACACCTGTGTTACCCCCGCTCCCTTCTTGTGAGACTCCCTTGGCCTCCAGGGGTCTTGCCAAGAACTTTCCAAGATTCCCTGATGGTTTCTGGACAGTCTAAGAAAAAGCATGTTGTTCACTCAGGTAATTAGGAAGGGAAGAAAAAAGTTTTAGAAAAGTGTTCTCATCTCCCTAGGCTGCCACTGTCAAGGACGCTGAAAGTGAAATGATAATGACCGCTCTGTGGGGGCATAAGGTCACTAAATCACAAGCTTATATTCCAGGGTCAGGCTGCCTTTCTTTGTGACACCACCTGGCTACCATGTCCTTCCCTCTGAGCCAACCATCTTCAGAAAGGGAAGAATCGGGTAAGTCATTTCTACTAAGTCTCTAAAGGAAAAGGTGTGTTGAAGTCTGTGTGGGTGATTATGTGTGAAGTGGGTCACTTCTGGGCGTGGAGTAGGTCCACAAGTTATTAGGTCCCACGATGTGGGCTCTGAATCATAGGCTAGCGTGTGCGCAAGAGGGGAAACCCTGTCAGGAACTATGGTGTGCACAAGTCCATTGTGGCTTGAGACCACTGTGAGACTCCTTTAAAAATTCATCTCATGAAGGGTCTTTCTCTTTTCCCCTGACCCTTTACTTGACAATGCATGATGTGTTTTTGCAGAGGCTTGTCTTTCCTGGTAATGTGTCCAAAGTACGTTGTGGGGGAAGCTCCCCCCCCACACACACACACAACTAATTGCAGGTTCGGTGGGTGGGATAGTATGGTTGAGATATACAAAGATTAAAGTAAAATCATAGGGAACAGGAGAGATGGGAGAGAGAGAGTGACCTAAAGAAGTCAGACACATTTCATGGGAGCAAGCTCACCTCAGCCCCTCTTGGTGGTCCACATGGAGGTGGGAGACCAGCAGGAAGGAGAGAGAGCATGAGATTTTATTTCTGACCAAAAATTGTAGATCTTTGGGGGCATGCGAGTCCCTGGTTATAGATACCGACTATGTCATAGGAGAGGGTTGTAACATAGGCAATACAAGCAATAGGAGGGGAAGGACTAGGGGTGTACACGCAATGGTACAGGGAGTGAATAGAGCCTACACGTGGCAAGATGTGTGGACCCTACACTCACTATGGCCACCTATGCTTGTCTTCCTGAGTGGTCCCAGGCTTGCTTTGGGGCTTTCCCTCATAGGAACAATATCAGAAGGAAGAGGGTCCTTCTTAGGATGTTTCAGACTGTACAATCTTGTTGCTCTAGCTGACGGATACCCTGAAGGAGAATAACCTCTGATGCATTTTTGCTGACCTCCCAGTGTACAGGCATTGACCATGCATAGCAGGCAGCATCTTGAGGTTGGCAGATATTTGGGGGAGACGAGTTGGGAGAAATCTTGCTGCATCCCACAGTATGTCTAAGGAGCATTCTGATGTTGTTTATTTTTGTCAAAGACGAATTCACGTGTTCTTCTCTCAGTCAAAATACCGTCAATGTTCTTCAACAATACCAATGTGAAAGTACAAATTCCTTTTTATTCATCGTCTACCTTTCACCTACACTTGCTTGTCAGTCAATACACTGTGGAGACTAGTGTGTTGTGGTGGTGCTGCTATCTCATACACCAGCACTAGTCACTATTGAGTGAACATGCTTCAATGAAATTTCCTGAATAAGAGCACACTTGAGAAAAAGGAACATGTTGGCCACATCTGATAAACCTACCACTGAACACCTTACTAAGGAGCAGAATATTGGTTCACAGAGTAAACAGGAATGATTGCTATGCTATGAACACTACTCGTGAGACATATGGGTTTCCTGGGTCCCATACTTATCCCTAATGGCTTCTAATGTAATCTACCATAAACTCACTGTTGGCAGTTGCTTCAAATGCTGTTGAGATCTGATGGCTAAAGAGATTGAGGACTATTATTCCAAAATCACTCTACTGCTCAGCTTACTTCATAAACGTCATCCATCACTAGAGATAGATTTATTATACTTTGCTGCCACTAAAACATAATATGAGGGTACAGGAGTCATCCAAACCTGTGTAGAAAATATAATCAAATGACAATTGGGTCGAAATATACTCTTCTACATGGAGGTATTTGACACAATCAAGAATGACAGTGGTTCGGTTTGACTGAAAGCACACCTGGCTCACTCCTGTGCCATGGTGTTACTCCTGGTTGTGAGGGAGACGGTCTAGTGAGAGAAAGTGAACATTAACGTGGGTTTCTGACAAGATCCTGGGAGATCTTTTTTTTGCAATATTTTCACCATTATAGTGATAATCTCCTGGGAAATAAAGAGGAGCCCAGGTGGATGATGTATTGGGCTGGTCACTTCAAAAACCACAGGCTTCTCCTCAGGAGATCGGTGAACTTTCCTGCTGCCATGAAGAGTTACAGTTGCAGAAACACATAGAGGGAGAGAAACCCTGTCCCACAATGGTTGCTCTGAGTGCAAGTGACTCTGGGCCACGGGAAGACAGAAAAAAATCCATCCAAAATGCTTACTCAGTTTATGAAATGCTTAAGATTTCATGTATGCACATTCTGTTTTGCAGCTTTATGATAAATGATCCATTATTCTTTAAAATGTGTACGTTCAAGCTCGGAGAGCAATGAAGGAAAAGGAGACTTTGACCCAATGGTGGTTTGGTGACTACTAAGCAGAAAGGCGAGTGAATACAAACGACTGGTGATTCCACAAGAGAAAGACGAAGCTGTCTCTTCCTGTAAGGATTTGCATTCCTGAAAACCCACCAGAGCAGTGGTTACAATGTGTCCGACCGAGTGGACTGGATATCAGCAGAGAGTTGGGTTTTGATGGTGAGTATGCCCTATTATATATCAGTTAACATAATCCATGTAACCCATGCCTCATATTTCTATGCAGGAACCCCTGGCTCTGAAGATAAATATCAAGCATTCTAAAGTAAAAGACTGGCCCCCTGGAATTTACTAATAGGAATGATCTTCGTATCACAGACTGTACTGGGAATTTGGGGGAATTTCTCACTTCTTTGCCACTATGTTTTCCTTCATTTCAATAGGTTCAGACTAAAGTTCACAGATGTGATTATCAAGAACATCCTGGTGGCCAACTCCTTGGTCATTCTGACGAAAGGAATCCCCAATTCGGTGGCTGCTTTTGGGGTGTGTTATTTCCTCAATGATTTTGGATGCAAACTTGTTTTCTATCTTCACAAAGTGGCCAGAGATGTGTCCATTTTTAGCACCTGCCTCTTGAGTGTCTTCCAAGCCATCATCATCAACCCCAGGAGCTCCAGGTGGGCAGAGCGAAAAGGAAAATCTCTCAAGGACATCCTCTTGTCCATAGCCTTTGGCTGGGTCTTCTACTCATTGATAAATGCCACAATTACTGTCACTGTAATCTGTAAGTTAGACCACAAAAACCGCACAGAGACAAAAGATCTAGTTTACTGCTCTTCTTCTAGAATATTCAATGAAACCTTGGTCTCACTCTACTCCACTCTGGTACAATTTTCTGACGTCATATGCCTGGTACTCATGCTGTGGGCCAGCAGCTCCATGGTTTTCATCCTGTACAGACACAAGCAGCGGGTCAAACACATTCATCACAACAACGTTTCCTCCAGATCCTCCCCTGAGAACAAAGCCACCAAAAGAATTCTTGTCCTAGCCAGCACCTTCATCTCTCTGTATGTCATTTCCACCATCTTACAAATGTATGTGTTCTTTGGTAATAATCTTGGTTGGAAGCTGGTGAACCTCTCATCACTCATGTCTGCATGTTTCCCAACGGTCAGCCCCTTTCTTCTCATGAGTCACGACTCCAGAGTGACTATCCTATGCTTTTCCTGGGTAAGAAAAGAAATTGTCCAGCTCTCTTGAGAACAGTGTACATTGGGTGATTTTCCTCAGTATGCCCATGTGTACTCGTTATCACCCATGGGGTGTTTTGAATTTTCATGATCATGTTGCCTCATGTTCACCAGTGTCCTTTCGCTTCCTGCTCCTCCTCCTTCTTCTTCGGTTTTCCCTATGTGCTGTCCAGCTTTCCCAGGTATAATGTGTATGACGTGATAAGAAATAAGGATTCTATTTATGCTAGATGGGTTTTCCAGAGAAACAAGACCAGGACACTAGTAATTCTCTTTATATATTTATATAGATAGAAGGATATATAAGATAAGAAATAAACAGTTAACTAATCCGTAAAGCAGTACACATGGGTGGGTGTAACTCATTTACATGAGACAGCTAGTAGACTGGCAGTCCTTCGAGTCTTGAGGGCCGCCGAGCAGTCCTCTGTAGAGCAATTCAGGCTATCTGGCCACAAGCAGCAAACAGCAAAGCATGTAACCAACAGTCAGTCAGATGACAGAGTCCAACAGTCCCCAGCTCCAGAGATGTCTATTCCAGGAGCATGGCGGAGCAGGGCTTGAAGGACCCTCAACTCATAGCAACACAATCCATGGATTAGGTGTCTCACAGGTAGTGTTGCTTGGAGATCGAGGCACAGGACGAACAAGGCACTGGCTGGTCCGAAGACCCAAGAGCAAGAGAGCAAGAATGAGGATCGCCAAGCCATTTCTATCTCCCCCCTTCAATTGATCTTAAGTGAGTTCATTGGCCATGTCGTCACAACAGATCTACCTACCTTCTTTGGCCATGTTGACACAACAAGCTTACCTATCACAATATCAGATGCATCTTAGTCCTCAATTGACATCATATATATGATCTATATACACATACATACACACATATATCCAAATCCAAATATCATACTATTCAGTAGTGGTGGTATACACAAACACATATGACAATTTTGTACTTAAGCTTGTGCATGTACATCAGTCAGATGGTACTTGTTATCTGTGGAGCAAAGCTTTTATGGTCATGAGATACCATAATGTCCCTTGTGACCCACAGGGAAACTCTGCACAATGCACACTGCCCAGCCCCGTGCCATCCTCTCAATGGTTTCTTAGCCAAAGTTCATTGTTGCAGCCTCAGTGTCAATCCATCCCCGTGAGGGACATCCTCCCTTCCCCTGCTCATCTCCTTTGTCAAACATGATGTGCTTCTTCAGGAACTGTTTTCTCCTGACAATACGTCCACAGTATGTCACATAAAGTCTTACCCTTCTTACTCCAGTGAGAGCTCTGGTTGTACTTCTTCTAAGACAGCTCGACTTGTCCTTTTAACAGTCCCCATATGGGGACCAGCATCCCCTGAATGGATCTAAGGGGAAGGAGTATAAGTGAGGGATAAATTAAAGAGACATCAGACAAGATCGAGCATGTAAGGGCTTACTTCTCTGTCATGATTTCAGGAGTCAGATCTGACCAGAGAGAGAGAGAGTATTTTAATGTCACGTGATTATATAATATGGGGCACACAGGCCACGGTAATCACACATGTAACAAGAGCGGTTTTACAATAAGCAAACATATATAGTGAGGGAGATGAGCTAGAGGTGAACATGTCTAGGAGGGGGTGGCACTGGGGACACACATGTGACAGGGAGGCACAAATGTAACAAAGATAGGTGGGCTCCAGAGTTGAGATGGCAGCCTAAACTTGGCCATCTGAGTTGGCTTAATCTTACATGTCTTTGGGTTTTCCTTCAGGGCAACCATCCAGGTTTACTATCAGAAGTCAATGGGTTCTACTTCAGGTAAGACAGACAATAGGGTCTGATTGTCTTATGTAATAGGCAGGTTTGTTGTGACAGCATGGCCAATGATCAATTGAAGGGCGGAGATAGAAATGGCTTTGCGAGTCCCACCCTTGTTCTCCTATTGTTGGACTAGCCGGCTCCCTTGTTGGTCCTGTGCCTCAATCCCCAAGTGACACTACCCATGGGACACCTAATTAGTGGACTGTGTTGCTGTGAGTTGAGGTCCCTTCAAGCCCTGCTTCATTACGCTCCTGGAATATACATCTCTTGACTGTCAGACTCTGTCATGTGGCTGACTGTTGGTCACCTGCTTTGCTGTTTGCTGCTTGTGGCTGGATAGCCTGAATTGCTCTACAGAGGGTTACTTGGCGGCCATCAAGACTCCAACGACTGCCAGTCTGCTAGCTGCCTCATGCTAGTGAGTTGCACCAAGCCATGTATACTATTTTATAGATTAGTTAGTATGTCTTATCTTATATATCCTTCTATCTATATAAATATATAAAGAGAATTACTAGTGTCCTGGTTTTGTTTCTCTAGATAACCCCGTCTAACACACCTTAGGTGGCTGACAACCTTCAGGCACTTATCCTTACAGCAATTGACCTCCGAGTGTAAAGTCGGTACCATCTGTTTGCAAACAGCACCTTAAAATTGCCAGTAATGTGGAAGAACATGGTGGGAAATAATTTTTACTGAGGAGAACCGAGTAGGACAAATATCCAACCCACAAATGTGAAGATTTCCTCCACAGGAACCTTGATCTTCCAGTGTCTTTAATGTGTGCCTGCTGAGAGTTTACCCCCATCACACGCCCCACTGTCTTCCCAGTTCTGTTTTCCACCTCCATGGTAGGTCAGTATTCTTCTCTGACATCACAATTTCAATGCATCGATTCTTCTTAGGTCTTCCTTGTCTCATGTCTAGCTTTCAAAAGCATCTGAGCCCATGGAAAATGCCATGGTTTGGGTCAGCCACACTCAAAATCTCAGAGTAGCATTGTGACTCTACACTTTGTTCAAGACGTCTTTTCCAGCCAATGTCCCCGATGCAGCTTGCCTTTTGACTTCTTGACAGTGTCTCCATAAGCTTTGGTGTGGACTCAAGTAAGACTAAATCATTGACCATTTCCATCTTTTCTAGATTTATCATGGTGTTACCTGTGGACAATCCCTTTTCCCTTAAAGAATTTGAAAAATCGTACATGAAGGAATGTAAAATGTAAATAATACTTTTTTTAAAAACAAAGATCACATTTCCTATAGACACTCACTTATTTATCTGATAAATGTCCCAACGTGATAATTAATTAACTGGTTAAGTTTACATGAAATGTGTTTGGTTATCTATTTTCTTTGAATATCTTAATTTCAGTCTTAAAATTAAATAAAAAATACCTTGGATGTCTTTCCGTTGTCTTATGTTATTTGCTAAGACCTCCAGTACTATATTGAATAATAGTGAGGATAAGGGGCATCCTTGTCTAGTCCCCTTCTTCAGTGGGATTGATTTAGTCTTTACTCCATTGACTATTATGTTAGCTGTCGGCTTCTCATAGATAACCTGTATTAACTTGAGGAACTGTCCTTCTATTCCTATCTGTCTGAGCGTCTTTATTAGGGAAGGGTGCTTGATGTTGTCAGATGCTTTCTCTGTATCTATAGATATTATCATATGGATCTTATACTTTATCTTATCAATATGATGTATAATATTGATGGATTTATGGATGTTAAACCATCCCTGCATCTCTGGGATGAATCCTACCTGGTCCTGGCAGATTATGCTTTTTATATATTTTTGTGTTCTTTTGGCCAATATCTTGTTGAAGATTTTGCATCTACGTTCATTAGAGATACTGTTCTGTAGTTCTCTACTCCTGTGGGATCCCTTCCCTGTTTGGGTATCAATGTTATACTGCCTTCATAAAATGAGTTGGGGAGTTTTCCATCCTTCTCTATACTCTGGAAAACTTTGTGGAGGATTGGTGCCAGCTCTCCCTGAAAGCCTTATAGAATTCCCCAGTGAAGCCATCTGGTCCAGGAGCTTTTTTTGTTGGTATATTCTTGATAACCATATCTATCTCTTCTCTTGTTATGGGTTTGTTTAGTTCCTTGACCTCTATCTGTGACAGTCTAGGGAGGGATTGTTTTTCTAGGTATTTGCCCATGTCTTCCAGATTGTTGAACTCTTGGAGTACAGATTTTCATAGCACTTTGTGATAATCCATTTAATTTCATTAGGGTCTGTTGTGATTTCCCCCATTTCATTCCTCATCCTGTCTATTGTTGCTTGTTCTTTCCTTTCCTTGGTCAGGTTTGCCAGTGGACTGTCGGTTTTATTGATCCTTTCAAAGAACCAACTTTTTGCTGCATTAATCTTTTGCATTGTTTTTTTGTCTTCCCAGTGGTTCAACTCTGCCCTAATTTTTATTATTGCTTTTCTTTTACTGTTGGAGGGATTGTTCTGCTGGCTCTGTTGTTCATCCCCCCAGTGGTGGAGGTGGTATACATCAATCCTTTCAATTGGTACCGCCTTTCTATCTCTTCTTCCCCACCTTCCCCCTACCCTCATGGTATCACCATTCCCATTACTGTCCTGAGGAGATTATCTGTGTGTTGAGAGTGCTTATTTGTATCAGTGTACATAATCTTGTCTAACTGGGTTCGTAAGGTAGAACTGGGTTCATGATAGTGAGGCATAGGAAGCATCAAAGAACTAGAGGAATGGTGTATGTTTTTCCTTGGTGTTACATTGCAGTCTGGCTGAATGGCCTCTTCCTGTGACACTTATGTGAGGGGATGTCCAAATGTCTACAGATAGACATCAGGTTTCCATTCCAAACCCACTTGTGTGCCTCAGTACAGAAAAAAGTTTCAAAAGCTAAAATTCACCTAGATTCTTTGTTGTTATGACAAATAGTAACGTGAGAGTCATGAGTGTGAGGAAATGTATTATTTTAATTTATCTGATAATTCTCAAGTGAGGAAATAAAATGTCCAATATATATGTTTAAAAGAAAAACAAACAAAAAAACATAAAAACTTGTACCAATGAGGGATTTTGTTTTTGTTTTTGTTTGCTTAAAATTTGTCATGATAACCACATAGCTCCCCAATTTCTTATCGTTAAATTCTATATTTGCAAGAATAACCGTACATTTAAAATCTTTTAAGCTTTTTGTTCTTTGCCTAATCATATGCATGTGAAAATTGGACATTGAATAAGGAAAGCCAAGGCTGAATTGATGTGTTGAAATTATAGTTCTGGGGAAGAATATTTAAAGTACTGTTGACAACCAAAAGAGTAAACAAACCTGTGTTGGAAGAGGGACAGCCAGAATACTCCTGAGGGGAAAAGATGGTGAGGCATCATCTCCTGTGGTTGGACACGTTTTTAGTAGAGACCAGTCCCCAAGGAGGACATCATGCTTGGTAAAGTGGAGGGGTGCTGAAAAAGACGAAGACCCTGACAAAATTGATTGACAGTGTCTGAGACAATGGACTCAAAGATAAGAACAACAGTGCAGGTGGTGAAGAATTGGGGGTGTTTTGTTTTCTTATATATGTGGTCGACTGACCAGGAATGAACAACAGCAATGTATCTATTACCAAAGCTGAATTTAGCATTGGTCACTACACTTTCCAGTACTTAGACATATCGTAGGAAGAACCAAAAAGGCAAAACAAAACTGCTTGTGTGGGCCTATAACCCTTTTGAATTTGAAGGTCAGGAAAAAATAATTAATTACAGGCCATGCTTCAGAGGAAGGAAATATATAAATTAACTAAATTACTTTCCTTAACCTAACTAATGCCACAGTGTCCCTGAATCTCACTGCAGTCTCTTTGGAAAATTTATACTTTCTGCGTTTCTCAGTGACAAACTTGGTATTTTCTAAGAGAGATTCCAGATAATGCAGAGAAGATTCCAAAGAGTGAATTTCTTCCATCTGGTTTGTCCATGGAGAAATTCAGAGGCTTTCCTAAGATTTAAAGAAACTTCATTTTTGTTTTGTTTTGTTTTCATGGTTTTCTTTATATGAAATCCAAGATAGGTAGACATATCGAGGCAGTAACAGGATCCATGGTTCATTGGCAGTCTGACAGGGGATGTTGGGGTGGGTGGAAGGATGGAGGATAATTTTAATAAGTATAGGAATGAAGAGAACGTAGAATTGATTGTGCAGATGACTGTACAAATCTTCTTGCTATGAATGGACTGTTGAATTGAATGATAGGTGTGGGAAAAACAAAATTGGGAAGAGAGTGTTTGTGGGCAAACTTTCGATATTCAAGTAAAGGAGCCTGGGGTCCAAGGGCCCCGTGGAGGACACCTTCATGTTAATGGACTGGAGTTGCACCCCACTCACCTTCTCCTAAGCAAAAGTTACTCCCCACGATGCCCTCCTTAAATAACGACAAACTACGGTGCTGTTTTCTAACATATGGTCATTCCCTGCACACTTGGAGGAAAACTGCTTGAAGATTGCACCAGGAATTTTATCATTATGGTTGGGCTAAAAGTTCACCGATAAGTTCACCAAGGGTACAGAAAGCTTACCAAACCCAGTACAGGAGTTCATACTATATGATCCCCTTTATGTAAAGTACCCAAGAAGTAGAAATCCTATTAGAAACCAGTATAGTGCTTAACTTGGGGCATAGCGAAGTCGATCCTGGTGGCGCTGTGGTCGGACATCGTGTTGCAATATGAAAAGGAATGCAACCCTGGTCTTGGGTGAAAAGAGAAACGGGAGAAGAACCCAGATTTTATTTTTTAAAATGTTTTTGGAGCTCTTAATGGATGCAAGTCTTTCATTCATGATAGTATACATTAAATGATAGGGATGTACTAGTCTTGATACTTCGAACATTCAGAGGAAATACTTCAAGAGGAACATGAGGCATACAGGAGTCAAGGGGAGCAAGCATTCCTGAAGTGAGAAGGGAGCAAATATTCTTTGAGATAAACGCACTTCCTGTGTTTTAGTTGAGGAGACAGGAGTCTGTAGCAGACAGCTTTATGAAAGTAGTAATAGGGGACAGAACGGCTGTGATGAAATGTCCTTCCTGGCACAGGTGTATTGAGACCCTTGTACCATCTTTCAAACGGTGGAGGCATGCTTCATGCTAGGATGGCATGCCAAGCCAGGTGGTCACGAGTGCTGGGAGCATGCCACATACTGTTCTTTCCAGGTCTTCAGATTCCCACCGAAAGACAAGGATCCTAAAGAATACCAATGAAATTAGGAAATGATTCCCGAATACCCCCATGATCATATTAAATAGAAATAAACTGAGTACTTGATTTCTAGTAGTTTTATTTTTTTATTTATTTTTAAGACTGAAGTTAAGATATGCAAAGGAAAATAGATCATCGAACACATTTCACATAAATTTAACCAGTTAATTATCGCATTGGGACATTTATCAGATAAGTGAGCGTCTATAGGAAATGTGATCTTGTTTTAAAAAAAGTATTATTAGCAAGATGGCGCTGCCCTTCGCAGGTCCCTGGCTCCTAGCCGCTGGGGAGGCCAAACGGTGGCGGACTGCCGCGGACGCCCGGAGAGGCATCCCTTATCTCAAACTGGAAGGAAAAACCGCCCACAGCAGCCTCGCCCTCTTCAAGGGTGATACGGGTGTCAACTACGGGCTGGTGGGATTGGAGCCCACGAAGGTGGCCCTGAATGTGGAGCGCTTCCGAGAGTGGGCCATGGTGCTGGCGGACACTGCGGTCACCAGCGGCAGGCACTACTGGGACGTGACAGTCAAGCGCTCCCAGCAGCTCCAGATAGGCGTGACAGACGTGGACATGTCCCAGGACAGCTGCAGCGGTGTGTGGACGACCCCTCCTGGGCGTTCACCTATGCCCAGCGCAAGTGGACACCATGTGGGTCAAGGAGAAGACCCCAATGGAGGGCATCAGCCAGACAGAGAAGATGGACCTGCTGCTGGACTACGAGGCCCAGACACTGAGCCTGGCAGACGTGAGTCGCGTGGCTGTGGTTCACTCTAGGCAGTCAGGTTTCCCGGAGCCCATAGTACCTGCCTTTGCCCTGCAGGACCGAGAGCTGCCGACCCACTGGGCCTCCAGGTACCTCAGGGGCTTTAGTCTGTGCTCTGCTGGAGCCGAAAAACCACATTCTTGGCCAGTCTTCTGTTGAGGTGACTGAGCTTCACCCTAAGAAGCCTTTACCTCCCAAATCCCACTGGGCCCTGGGCAACATCGTGGGCCCCTTTCCTTCCTTGGCCCTTTGAAAGTGAGGCCTAAGCCATTCTCTTCCGCCCTCCCACCCACTAATTATATATACACCAGTTTCCTGGGCAGCACGACTAGCCTTCTCGAAAGACCTGCTCTCTCTGTACGCAGACCAGATTGCATTCATTGTTCTGGGAGAGTCTGTAAGCTTTGTATGAATTTCATCACCTCGATGCCTCTCCCTCTCTTGCCAGTGTATCCCTTGAGCTCGCTCTGGGCGCTCTCCCGAATGTCTCCAGAGTTAAAAAAAAAAAAAAAAAAAAAAGCCTTTCTACCTCTGGCTGGAGGTGTGGCTCCTCGCTGCGGCCTCTCCAGCCTGTGCAGAATCTGACCTCCTCCCTCAGGAACCACACAGGCTATTGACCCGGGGCTGGAGAACTCACGCCATACCTCAGTGCCACAGCCTGGCAGGCCCTCACAGCTGCAGGTGCCCACACACGCAGGGCATTCACCTTGATCTGCACGCTGGGGACACAGGGCCAGTCCCTTATAACTTTGGTGCCAGTTGCAATCATGACCAGAGAGGAAGAAGACAACACTTGGGATCGACCTAGAGGGCTCGTGCTGGACAGAGTTGGTTCTTGAGATGGGCTCTTTCCCTATGGGCCACTGGTGAAATGGCTCTGGAGGGAGACCTGAGGGTCCGCACAGCCCACTGTTAGGCCTGCTCAGACCCAAGCCTCCATCCCACTAAGTTAGCAGATTGCACTTCACCTAAAGCAGTGTTTGGGGTCAGGGAAAAAATACCAAGATGAATGAGATGAATGAGTGTGTATAGGAACTATGTATTGTTGGGGCCCTGTCTGACCTGGAGGCTCTTATCTTTTTTTTTTTTTTAACCTTCGAGGGTGGTGATGAAATTGGATGCCCTTCTGGGAGAAACAGATGATCTGGGTTTAACAAAAATAATGATTTGTCTCCTACTCCCACCACCAGGGCAGCGATGCCTAAAAAATAAAAATAAAAATAATGATTTGTGTAATTAAAGTTTATTGGAGCACAAAAAAGGAGTATTATTTACACTTTACATTCCCTAATGTACAATTTCTCAAATTATTCAAGGGAAAAGGGATTGTCCACAGGTAACACCAGGATAAATCTAGAAAAGATGGAAGTGGTCAAGGATTTAGTCTTGCTTGAGTCCACACTGAAGCTTATGGAGACTCTGTCAAGAAGTCAAAAGGCAAGCTGCATCAGGGACATTGGCTGGAAAAGACGTCTTGAAAGTGTAGAGTCACAATGCTACTCTGAGATTTTGAGTGTGGCTGACCCAAGCTGTGGCATTTTCCATGGGCTCAGATGCTTTTGAAAGCTAGACATGAGACAAGGAAGACCTAAGAAGAATCGATGCATTGAAATTGTGATGTCAGAGAAGAATACTGACCTACCATGGAGGTGGAAAACAGAACTGGGAAGACAGTGGGGCGTGTGATGGGGGTAAACTCTCAGCAGGCACACATTAAAGACACTGGAAGATCAAGGTTCCTGTGGAGGAAATCTTCACATTTGTGGGTTGGATATTTGTCCTACTCGGTTCTCCTCAGTAAAAATTATTTCCCACCATGTTCTTCCACATTACTGGCAATTTTAAGGTGCTGTTTGCAAACAGATGGTACCGACTTTACACTCGGAGGTCAATTGCTGTAAGGATAAGTGCCTGAAGGTTGTCAGCCACCTAAGGTGTGTTAGATGGGCTTCTCTAGAGAAACAAAACCAGGACACTAATAATTCTCTTTATATAGTTATGTAGATAGAAGGATATACAAGATAAGACATACAGTTAACTAATCTATAAAACAGTATACATGGCTTGGTGCAACTCACTTGCATGAGACAGCTAGTAGACTGGCAGTCCTTTGAGTCTTGAGGGCCACGGACTAGTCCTCTGTAGAGCAATTCAGGCTATCCAGCCACAAGCAACAAACAGCAAAGCAGGTGACCAACAGTCAGCCACATGACAGAGTCCAACAGTCAAGAGGTGTATAGTCCAGGAGTGTGATGAAGCAGGGCTTGAAGGGACCTCAACTTACAGCAACACAGTCCACTAATTAGGTGTCCCATGGGTAGTGTCACTTGGGGATTGAGGCACAGGACCAACAAGGGAGCCGGCTAGTCCAACAATAGGAGAACAAGGGTGGGACTCGCAAAGCCATTTCTATCTCCGCCCTTCAATTGATCATTGGCCATGCTGTCACAACAAAACTACCTATTAAATAAGACAATCAGACACTATTGTCTGTCTTACCCTAAGTAGAACCCATTGACTTCTGATAGTAAACCTGGATGGTTGCCCTGAAGGAGAACCCAAAGACACGTAAGATTAAGCCACCTCAGATGACCAAGTTTAGGCTGCCATCTCAACTCTGGAACCCACCATCTTGTTACATTTGTGCCTCCCTGTCACATGTGTGTCCCCAGTGCCACCCCCTCCTAGACATGTACACCCCTAGCTCAGCTCCCTCACTATATATGTTTGCTTATTGTAAAACTGCTCCTGTTACATGTGTGATTACTGTGGCCTGTGTGCCCCATTTTATATAATCACGTGACATTATAATTCTCTCTCTCTCTGGTCAGATCTGAATCCTGAAATCATGACAGAGAAGTAAGCCCTTACATGCTCGATCTTGTCTGATGTCTCTATAATTTATCCCTCACTTATACTCCTTCCCCTTAGATCCATTCAGGGGATGCTGGTCCCCATACGGGGACTGTTAAAAGGACAAGTCGAGCTGTCTTGGAAGAAGTACAACCAGAGCTCTCACTGGAGTAAGAAGGGTAAGACTTTATGTGACATACTGTGGACGTATTGTCAGGAGAAAGCAGTTCCTGAAGAAGCACATCATGTTGACAAAGGAGATGAGCAGGGGAAGGGAGGATGTCCCTCACGGGAATGGATTGACCCTGAGGCTGCAACAATGAAATTCGGCTAAGAAACCATTGAGAGGATGGCACGGGGCTGGGCAGTGTGCATTGTGCAGAGTTTCCCTGTGGGTCACAAGGGACTTTATGGTATCTCATGACCACAAAAGCTTTGCTCGACAGATAACAAGTACCATCTGACTGATGTACATGCACAAGCTTCAGTACAAAATTGTCATATGTGTTTGTGTATACCACCACTACTGAATAGTATGACATTTGGATTTGGATATATGTGTGTATGTATGTGTATATAGATTATATATATGATGTCAATTGAGGACTAAGATGCATCTGATATTGTGATAGGTAAGCTTGTTGTGTCAACATGGCCAAAGAAGGTAGGTAGATCTGTTGTGACGACATGGCCAATGAACTCACTTAAGATCAATTGAAGGGGGGAGATAGAAATGGCTTGGCGATCCCCATTCTTGCTCTCTTGCTCTTGGATCTTCGGACCAGCCAGTGCCTTGTTCATCCTGTGCCTCGATCTCCAAGCAACACTACCCGTGAGACACCTAATCGGGGGACTGTGTTGCTGTGAGTTGAGGTTCCTTCAAGCCCTGCTCCGCCACGCTCCTGGAATAGACATCTCTGGAGCTGGGGACTGTTGGACTCTGTCATCTGACTGACTGTTGGTTACATGCTTTGCTGTTTGCTGCTTGTGGCCGGATAGCCTGAATTGCTCTACAGAGGACTGCTCGGCGGCCCTCAAGACTCGAAGGACTGCCAGTCTACTAGCTGTCTCATGTCAATGAGTTACACCCACCCATGTGTACTGCTTTACAGATTAGTTAACTGTTTATTTCTTATCTTATATATCCTTCTATCTATATAAATATATAAAGAGAATTACTTGTGTCCTGGTTTTGTTTCTCTAGAAAACCCATCTAACATAGATAGAATCCTTATTTCCTATCACATCATACACATTATACCTGGGAAAGCTGGACAGCACACAGGGAAAACCGAAGAAGAAGGAGGAGGAGCAGGAAGCGAAAGGACACTGGTGAACATGAGGCAACATGATCATGAAAATTCAAAACACCCCATGGGTGATAACGAGTACACATGGGCACACTGAGGAAAGTCACCCAATGTACACTGTTCTCACGAGAGCTGGACATTTTCTTTTCTTACCCAGGAAAAGCATAGGATAGTCACTCTGGAGTCGTGACTCATGAGAAGAAAGGGGCTGACCATTGGGAAACATGCAGACATGAGTGATGAGAGGTTCACCAGCTTCCAACCAAGATTATTACCAAAGAACACATACATTTGTAAGATGGTGGAAATGACATACAGAGAGATGAAGGTGCTGGCTAGGACAAGAATTCTTTTGGTGGCTTTGTTCTCAGGGGAGGATCTGGAGGAAACGTTGCTGTGATGAATGTGTTTGACCCGCTGCTTGTGTCTGTACAGGATGAAAACCATGGAGCTGCTGGCCCACAGCATGAGTACCAGGCATATGACGTCAGAAAATTGTACCAGAGTGGAGTAGAGTGAGACCAAGGTTTCATTGAATATTCTAGAAGAAGAGCAGTAAACTAGATCTTTTGTCTCTGTGCGGTTTTTGTGGTTGACCTTACCAATTACATTGACAGGAATCCAGGCATTTATCAATGAGTAGAAGATCCATCCAAAGGCTATGGACAAGAGGATGTCCTTGGGAGATTTTCCTTTTCGCTCTGCCCACCTGGAGCTCCTGGGGTTGATGATGATGGCTTGGAAGACACTCAAGAGGCAGGTGCTGAAAATGGACATGTCTCTGCCCACTTTGTGAAGATAGAAAACAAGTTTGCATCCAAAATCATTGAGGAAATAACACACCCCAAAAGCAGCCACCGAATTGGGGATTCCTTTCGTCAGAATGACCAAGGAGTTGGCCACCAGGATGTTCTTGATAATCACATCTGTGAACTTTAGTCTGAACCTATTGAAGTAAAGGAAAACATAGTGGCAAAGAAGTGAGAAATTCCCCCAAATTCCCAGTACAGTCTGTGATATGAAGATCATTCCTATTAGTAAATTCCAGGGGGCCAGTCTTTTACTTTAGAATGCTTGATATTTATCTTCAGAGCCAGGGGTTCCTGCATAGAAATATGAGGCATGAGTTACATGGATTATGTTAACTGATATATAATAGGGCATACTCACCATCAAAACCCAACTCTCTGCTGATATCCAGTCCACTCGGTCGGACACATTGTAACCACTGCTCTGGTGGGTTTTCAGGAATGCAAATCCATACAGGAAGAGACAGCTTCGTCTTTCTCTTGTGGAATCACCAGTCGTTTGTATTCACTCGCCTTTCTGCTTAGTAGTCACCAAACCACCATTGGGTCAAAGTCTCCTTTTCCTTCATTGCTCTCCGAGCTTGAACATACACATTTTAAAGAATAATGGATCATTTATCATAAAGTTGCAAAACAGAATGCACATACATGAAATCTTAAGCATTTCATAAACTGAGTAAGCATTTTGGATGGATTTTTTTCTGTCTTCCCATGGCCCAGAGTCACTTGCACTCAGAGCAACCGTGGTGGGACAGAGTCTCTCTCCCTCTAGTGTTTCTGCAACTGTAACTCTTCATGGCAGCAGGAAAGTTCACCGATCTCCTGAGGAGAAGCCTGTGGTTTTTGAAATGACCAGCCCAATACATCATCCACCTGGGCTCCTCTTTATTTCCCAGGAGATTATCACTATAATGGTGAAAATATCGCAAAAAAAAGATCTTCCAGGATCTTGTCAGAAACCCACGTTAATGTTCACTTTCCCTCACTAGACCGTCTCCCTCACAACCAGGAGTAACACCATGTCACAGGAGTGAGCCAGGTGTGCTTTCAGTCAAACCGAACCACTGTCATTCTTGATTGTGTCAAATACCTCCATGTAGAAGAGTATATTTTGACCCAATTGTCATTTGATTATATTTTCTACACAGGATTGGATGACTCCTGTACCCTCATATTATGTTTTAATGGCAGCAAAGTATAATAAATCTATCTCTAGTGATGGATGACGTTTATGAAGTAAGCTGAGCAGTAGAGTGATTTTGGAATAATAGTCCTCAATCTCTTTAGCCATCAGATCTCAACAGCATTTGAAGCAACCGCCAACAGTGAGTTTATGGTAGATTACATTAGAAGCCATTAGGGATAAGTATGGGACCCAGGAAACCCATATGTCTCACCAGTAGTGTTCATAGCATAGCAATCATTCCTGTTTACTCTGTGAACCAATATTCTGCTCCTTAGTAAGGTGTTCAGTGGTAGGTTTATCAGATGTGGCCAACATGTTCCTTTTTCTCAAGCGTGCTCTTATTCAGGAAATTTCATTGAAGCATGTTCACTCAATAGTGACTAGTGCTGGTGTATGAGATAGCAGCACCACCACAACACACTAGTCACCACAGTGTATTGACTGACAAGCAAGTGTAGGTGAAAGGTAGACGATGAATAAAAAGGAATTTGTACTTTCACATTGGTATTATTGAAGAACACTGATGGTATTTTGACTGAGAGAAGAACACGTGAATTCGTCTTTAACAAAAATAAACAACATCAGAATGCTCCTTAGACATACTGTGGGATGCAGCAAGATTTCTCCCAACTCGTCTCCCCCAAATATCTGCCAACCTCAAGATGCTGCCTGCTATGCATGGTCAATGCCTGTACACTGGGAGGTCAGCAAAAATGCATCAGAGGTTATTCTCCTTCAGGGTATCCGTCAGCTAGAGCAACCAGACTGTACAGTCTGAAACATCCTAAGAAGGACCCTCTTCCTTCTGATACTGTTCCTATGAGGGAAAGCCCAAAAGCAAGCCTGGGACCACTCAGGAAGACAAGCATAGGTGGCCATAGTGAGTCTAGGGTCCACACATCTTGCCACGTATAGGCTCTATTCACTCCCTGTACCATTGCGTGTACACCCCTAGTCCTTCCCCTCCTATTGCTTGTATTGCCTATGTTACAACCCCCTCCTATGACATGTTGATATCTATAACCAGGGGACTCGCATACCCCCAAGGATCTACAATCTTTGGTCAGAAATAAAATCTCATGCTCTCTCTCCTTCCTGCTGGTCTCCCACCTCCATGTGGACCACCAAGAGGGGCTGAGGTGAGCTTGCTCCCATGAAATGTGTCTGACTTCTTTAGGTCACTCTCTCTCTCCCATCTCTCCTGGTCCCTATGATTTTACTTTAATCTTTGTACATCTCAACCATACTATCCCACCCACCGAACCCGCAATTAGTTGTGTGTGGGGGGGGGAGCTTCCCCCACAACGTACTTTGGACACATTACCAGGAAAGACAAGCCTCTGCAAAAACACATCATGCATGGTCAAGTAAAGGGTCAGGGGAAAAGAGAAAGACCCTCCATGAGATGAATTTTTAAAGGAGTCTCACAGTGGTCTCAAGCCACAATGGACTTGTGCACACCATAGTTCCTGACAGGGTTTCCCCTCTTGTGCACACGCTAGCCTATGATTCAGAGCCCACATCGTGGGACCTAATAACTTGTGGACCTACTCCACGCCCAGAAGTGACCCACTTCACACATAATCACCCACACAGACTTCAACACACCTTTTCTTTTAGAGACTTAGTAGAAATGACTTACCCAATTCTTCCCTTTCTGAAGATGCTTGGCTCAGAGGGAAGGACATGGTAGCCAGGTGGTGTCACAAAGAAAGGCAGCCTGACCCTGGAATATAAGCTTGTGATTTAGTGACCTTATGCCCCCACAGAGCGGTCATTATCATTTCACTTTCAGCGTCCTTGACAGTGGCAGCCTAGGGAGATGAGAATACTTTTCTAAAACTTTTTTCTTCCCTTCCTAATTACCTGAGTGAACAACATGCTTTTTCTTAGACCGTCCAAAGAGACCATCAGGGAATCTTGTAAAGTTCTTGGCAAGACGCCTGGAGGCCAAGGGAGTCTCACAAGAAGGGAGCGGGGGTAACACAGGTGTGTTTCACGAAAGCCATTCTCCTTGGCAGGTTTTTAGCCTCAGGGACGGGAGGTAAAGCAGGTGTGTTTCACTAAAGTCTTTCACCCTGACAAGCTCTTCTACTCAAGCTCTTTCTCAAACTTGGGCACAGCGAGTTACATGATCATGTACGTTGTAGACAGAGCAATGCCATGAGACCGAGTACATCAGGAAAGATTTCAAAGCATGTAAATGAAAGAACTACCTGGAGCTCAGGCATGAGTCGGGGCAGTAAGTAGAGACACAGATAAAGAGTTGGTTTTCCATTCCCTGAAATTCACTGTGGCCTCAAACAGATTGCATTGAAAAATGGAGTACTGCAGTCATAGCTTAAAATTTGACATCTACCTGTTTCCTCTTGTATCTATTTTTTATTATTTTGTCCTAGCTTTTCATATTCACTGCTTTTGTACTGTCTATTGTTTCTCCTATTTTACTTGTTTTCTTCTTGCTCATGGACTTTTTTTGGGAGGGTTTGGGTTTTTTTAAAATGAAAACCAGGATAAGAAAATTCCAGGAGACACTTGCAAGATAGAGACCTCATGATGTTTACAACAGATATGTTTGGGGAGAGGTGAGGAGCTAATAATAATGGATACAAGAATGAAGAAATGATCCAAAATTGATTATGGTGGCGATTGCATAACTCTAAAATATATTTCAAGGGCTGAGCCCAGGTGGCATAAGTGGTTGAGTGCAGGACTGCGGCCCGCAGGATTGGCGGTTCAAATGCAGCAGTGGCTCTCAGGAGCAGTGCTGGGTAGCTCCCACCACGACCAGAGGGCAGTGATGTCCCCCCCAAAAATATATATATGTATATATATCAAACATTGAATTTGTATTGTCATGAGGTATGTCAAGAAATTGATTCAAAAGGCTTCAAGTAGAAAATCTAATGGTATGAGAGTGATGACCGATTGTGATAAACGATGTACAAGTCTCCAAATAAAATTATTTTTTCAGTGAATGAGAAGAAAAACGGGAGAACACCGAGGATCATAAACCTGTTGGGATTTGCCCCATGATAGGACTGCCTCTCTCTATGGAGCAGATCATAGAAACTTTCAGAGAATGTCCCAGAAAGATAGCTCAAGGAACACAGGTCTTACCCCCACCAACTCGGCACAACACCTCACGCAGACCACCCTGTGCCATTGGTAGTACGCATAGACCCATCCCCATGTCTGACCATCTCTGGTCTACACTAACCCGTGCAGATCCTCCCCGTCCTGATGCAGTCCCAGCCGTGCAAGTGAGCAACGATGGATGCCCAGTAGCGAGCCAACTGGGGGACCTACTCCTTCAAACTCCGAGTGAAGGACTGGGCTGACCTATCGGCACAGCCTTGCACTGTCACCTGCCCTACACTCCCAGAGCTGCTGAACTCAGCAAATGGAGGAGCTGAGGCCTGAGGCCGCCACTGTTACATGGGTCATACTCTTCCAATGCAACAAAGGACCATGGAACTGTCAGAAATCCTGTGGCACACCGAGGAACAACAGAAAACTCAACCCCATGTCAGCCAAAGGTGAGTGCAGTGGCAGCAAAGGGTGATGAGAATGCATATTTGGATCCTTAAACATCACATGGGGTGGTCAGCTTCATCCATGTGAACTGAGCTGATTCTTTGATAGATTGCTGTTGGTTGAATGTAAGTCTTTCAGACCCCAGACACTATTCTGATTGATAGCCGGGCACCGTCTTCTTTTTTCACCACATTCACTGATCCCATGATCAGTGATCAATTTAAGAAGGTAAGTATGAGTAAGGCCATATTATAAGAATAAATCATTCTTGTGTTGAGGCTCGAGATAAGTAGGAGCCCAAAGTATAGCTAATTAATTATGTGACATACATATTCAAAATATGGACATAATCTTCATACAAATTTACCAAACATTACACATACATGCTAAGGCATGTACACAATTTACGATCCAAGGATTGGATTTATCATTAAATGCAATTTCATTTACCCTAATGTTTTCAACTGCATATTGAAATCAAATTTATTTACCTCTAATATAGATATATTTTTCTAAACAAAATTATATTGATATGACCCATTTGTTTGACTTCCACACGACTTAATCTCTTCTGGAGGGTCTGAACTCCTTGGAATATAGTAAACAATACAATTATTAATGTAAAAAATTATTAATGTAATTGCTGATAAACCTATGTTTTGCACTAGGCTCTGCTACTAGGCAAGTAATTACAAACCAGATAATCCTTCAATCTGTGAAATCAATTTATAAGCAGAATCATTCCTAAGATTTTCCCTAAAGAATTCAAAGATTTCTCTTTGCAATGACTCACTATCCAATGTCACATTATTATTTGCTTTATTCAAATGATTTCTAATCAAGTTCCATTCAGATTTGCTTTGATTGCATGGTGATGGTGTAATAAAATAATCAAAAGCATTCCAATCACATTTCAGTGACACTTGTTTTTACCAATCAATACATTGGTCTCAGATTCATTGTATGGTTTGTTGTAGCTCAGCAACTTTCCCATTTAGTTCATTGTCTCTTGTAGCTCAAGTAATCCATATTACATAAGAATCTTTTTGCCATTTCTGCATAAAATATTCAGTTTTGATATTCTTGTACTGAAGTCCCTGCTATGGCTACAGTAGTGGTGATGGCTATTCAAACTAAAATAAAAACAATTAGCATTCCAGTAAATCTTTTACATCTTTTCAGCAGTTTATGCAATAACTTAGTGAACAATCTATAATGGGATATTTTTCCCAAGATCAAGACATCTGAACTGGCAGCCAGACTCCCAGATAGGACTTAATATGATAAAACATTATTTTTTTAATTAACTGCCATAGAAACATTAATATAAGTATACAATTTACAATTGTTGAGAGTTACAGTTCTCGTTGACAAGCTACAACTTACATTTCCAAGAGCAGATGCATGTGGCAGTCATACACAAGAGGTTGCATATCGGATTTCACTAAGAGTGAAAATCTAAGAAGAAGGATAAGGAATGGGTGTGATTGAACAAGAATCGACCACAAGGATCAACATCCAGCCACCTCCCAGGGGGACAGACAACAGAAAAGTGGGTGAAGGGAAACAGAGGATGATATCTGATATGAGAATAATAATCCATAACTTATCAAAGGTTCATATGGGAAGGGGGATGAGAAGCTGATATCAAGGGCTCAAGAAGAAAAAGTGCTTTGAGCATGATGATGGCCACATATGGACAGATGTGCTTGACACAATGGATGAATGTATGGATTGTGATCATAGATGTAAGAGCCCCCAATAAATGTATTTAACTTAAAAAGTTAAAAAGGAGTAAAGATCTAATAGGGAGGTGGGTGAAATGTGCCTCCAAACTTTCCAATTAAGAAATCATATACTGGGGAGAATGGAGGGGTGGTGGAGTAGAAAGGGGGAACTAATTTCAGGGTCTACATATAACTTCCTCTCTGGGGCACGGCCAATAGGGAAGTGAGTGAAGGGACACCTTGGACAGTGTATGATATGAAACAGCAATTTGTAAATTATTAAAGGCTCATGGGGGGAGGGAGAAAGGGAAATATGGGGAGGTGGAACTGGGAGTCAAGTGGAGGGAGAATGTGTTGAGAGTGATATGGAAACAAGTGTGCAAATGAGATTTGCATACAATTGATGTATGTATGGATTGTGAGGGGAGGTGTAGGAGTACCCGATAAAATGATTCATTTTTTTTTAAAAAGGCAGGGAGGGAAAAGAGAAGGTTTTGTTTTTGTTTTGTTTTGTTTTTTAAGAGGAGCTTATACCAAGGGCTCAAGTGGAAAATGTTTGGAAGTGAATGTGGCAACATGTGTGCAAATGTGCTTGATACAGATGATGTACTGAATGTTATAATAGTTGTAAGAGCGCCCAATAAAAATATTTTTTAAAAAAGAGTATGGGGGTGGAGTCTAGCCTCTAAATCTGGAGATATCCAATGAGACCGCTGTGTGACCATGGTCTTCTCCTGAGAATTCTGGGAAATGTGGTAATTCCTTCTTGGAGGCGGGGGACACTATCTCCATTTACTTCCTTGGAGACATTCTACGGACAATGCATGCTATTTGAGAGACTCAACTGACAAGGTTGGCTCCCTTCAAGACATCCACATGTAGCCAGAGACCTGGATCTAGAAGAGTCACATGGAGACTTCTACCAGCACTGAGATGTTTACAGTGCCCCTGGATCCAAAGGCATTCTACCCATCTGGCTGTGATTGCCCTGTATTCGACATCATTGCATGTGTTTTGTGACTCTGAAGGCTGATATCAGATTTGTGGACTTGGACCGCACTGACTTGGGATGCTCTCTCAATGTTCAATTCCTATTGTATATAAACTTCTCCTATATATACATATATATATATAAAGAAATCATATACTGTTTAACACCAACAATTACACACCAACCAGTGGTTGAAAAGCAACAACAGAAAATACTCGGTGCTGCCCTGCTCTGTCCCTACCCTCCTGATGAGCATGACGAGGTCACTCAAGATAGAGGTGCAATAACAACATGTGCTGAAGAAATCAGACAATGCACCACTGTCAGAAAAAAGTTGCATCCTGGGTCTAAAACCTCGTCCCCATAAAAGCAGTCATGTAAGTGACACACCAACTAAGTAGCCATGGAAGAAGCACATGGGTCTGTGTGATCCAACAATTGTAAATGATAAAATCCAAACTCAGAGGAAGAAGTGGTATCACAGCCAAAACTTTAAATATCCAGTGAGCAGAAAGTCATGTGTGATCCATTTGGAGGGTGCTTCTACATAGGGAATTCAGGAAGGGTGGAACTATAAAGACAGTAACTGAGGCTGAGCCCCGGTGGCGTAGTGGTTGTTCGCAGGACTGCAGCCCACTGGGATGGAGGTTCAATTCCAGCTCCACAGGAGCAAAGGCTGGGCCTCCTTCTCCCACCACCAGAAGGGAGTGATGCCCCAAAAAAAACAAAAACCAAGACAGTAACTAGATTGATAATTACCTGGGAGCATGGAAGGGGAGTCTGGGGGGAAATAGAAAGTCAACTGCCCCATTTATAATGATATAACATTAGTTCTTTGATGCCTGACACCAGATCGCTTCAACACCTCATGGTCACACAGGCTGGTGTGCTTCTTCCATGTGGACTTTGTTGCTTCTGAGCTAGATGGCCTTGTTTACTCAAGCCTTTAAGACCCCTATATCTTTTGATAGCCAGGCACCATCAGCTTTCTTCACCACATTTGCTCATGCACACATTTGTCGTCAGCTATCATATCAGGAAAGTGAGCGATTGGGGACCCAAAGTCCATCAATAGGTAAAGTGACATCCTCTTACAGAGGGGTTGCAGGAAGGAGATGAGCCAGTTAAGGTACAATGTAGTAACAATGACATATGCAACTTTCCTCTAGTTCTCAAATGCTTCCTCCCACCCACTATTATGATCCCAATTCTCCCAGACAAATCCCCCTGGAAAAGGGGATGTACACAGGAGCAAGAAACATGGGGAATTTAGGATAGACGCTCCCTCAGGACTAGTGGTGGGAGTGGTGATACTGGGGGAGAGGAGGGATGGTGGAATAGAAAGGGGAGCCAATTTCAGGAATATGCATATAACCTCCTCTCTGTGGCATGGAACAGGGAAGTGAGTCAAGAGACACATTGGATACTGTACAATATGAAAAAGTAATAACAATTTGTACATTAATAATGGTTTATGAGAGAGGGGGAGAGGGGGCAGGGGAATATGGGGAGCTGGTACTGGGGACCTAAATAGAGGAAGGATGTTTTGAGAGTGAAGATGACAACAAGTGTGCAAATGTGGCCTGCATACATTTGATGTATGTATGGATTGTGATGTGAGTTGTATGAGTCCCCAATAAAATGATCCATAAAAAAGAAAGGGGAGGGCTGAGCCATGGTGGTGTAGTGGTTGTGCGCGAGACTGCGGCCCACTGGGACGGAGGTTCAATTCCAGCAGTGGGGTTGAGCCTTCTACTCCCACCACCGGAGAGCAGTGATGCCCACAAAAAAAGGGGGGGGAAGAAATGGGAGGAGAAAAGAGGATCTTATACCAAGGGATCAAGTAAAAAGTATTTGGAAGTGAATATGGCAACATGTGTACCAATATGTTTGATACAAATGATATATTGAATGTTATAAGAGCTATAAGAGGACTGAGCCCCAGTGGCGTAGTGGTTGAGTTCAGGACTGCGGCCCACAGGATTGGTGGTTCATATTCAGCAGCAGCTCTCCAGGAGCAAAGCTGGGCCTCCTACTCCCACCAGGGGGCAGTGATACCCACAAAACAAGAGAGCTATAAGAGCCCTCAATAAAATAATTGGGAAAAAAAAGTCAACTGCAATGGATATAAAAAGAAGAAAAGTATCCCATACTTGATTGTGACTATGATTGTACAATGATTGACTATGATTTCTTCTTAACATAATGGAACTATTGAATTTATGATATATTGATTACATATCAATATAAGTATTAAAAAGAAGAAAAGAAAATGCTGTCTGCAATAGGATATGGATATACCAGGGCCATCATATATTGCTTCAGTTCATCAAATCACTCAGACAACCATCTTGGGAATTGTTTAACAAGATCTCTTTAGGTTAAGCAGATTTAATGTATGGCCCAACAATTCCACTATTATTGTATATTCAATACAAATTCACACATGTGTCATTAAAACACTTTCCAAAACTGACGTACTAATACTATATCCATCAAAGCCTCACCTTAAAAAACACTCATGCGAGCACACCAGCATGCATGATCAAGAGGGGCCGAAGGGAGCAGATAACGAGCACCAAAGAACAAGAATCACATCATTACATAGGAGGAGGAGAGCAGGGTGAGGACCTAAGGCCCACTGGTGGGTAATTGGTCACCCCTTTACAGGGGAGACACGGGGAGGAGACAGACCAGTCGGGGGGCAGCCAGGCAGTGATGATGCATACAGGTTTCCTCTGGTTCCTGAAGTTTTCCTCCCTGTCCCCCAACCACCATGGTCCCAACTCTACCTTGCAAGTCCAGATGGACTGGAGAACTCACACTGGCATAGAGGGGAACTGGAGATATGGGGTAACCAGGATGGATGGGCTCCTTCGGGCCAATGGTTAGATTGGAGATACTGGAAGGGTGGACAGAAGGTGGGGAACCAACAACAAGGATATACACACGGGCTCTTATTTGAAGGACGGGCATCGAAGGAGTGGGTTGGGGGAGAGGTCGGGCAGTGTACGATATGACAAAGCAATAACAATGTATAAAGTATTGAGGGTTGGAGGGGAGGAGAGACCAGGGGAAGAGGGAAAGGAATGGAGAAGCCAATACTAGGGGCTTAGGGGAGATGGGTGGACGATTGGAGAACGGTAATGGAGGTGGACATGTGAGGGTGCTTGACAAGTATGCTTATTTATATATTGTGAAAAACGATGTATGAGCCCCTAATAAAATGATTGAAAAAAAACAGTCATGCGTGAGACCATTAAACTGCGTACATAAAAGTGCTGTGGAGTCCATGATATAAAATTCACACATGCAACTTCATCACTATCACTATGCAAAATTGCAAATCAATTTACAATGTAGAGAACGTAGGAAACCAAATACAAGAGTTCATCCTTTACGATTCAAGACTCATATGCAAAAACCCTTCTACATCAACTCAGTATCATTCAATTGATTCTGACTCATACTGACCCTATACACAGTATTGACCTCTGGGTTTCTGAGACGATGAGTCTTATTTTTTTAACCATTTTATTGGCACTTGAGCTGCACACCATAAAATTCAACAGAGAGTCTTATTATTTACAAGAGTAAAAAGTCGCATCTTTTTACCAAGGAGAAGAAAGTGGATTCTAAATGCTGAGCTTGTATTTAACAGCCCAACATCTAACCACTCTGCTACCAGAACTGCTTGCCCTTCATTCAAAACCAAAACAAACACTCAACCACTACGCCACATAAAAATAATTTTCAAGTGCTTGCTTCGGCAGCACATATACTAAAAATAATTTGTCAAGTAACAACTGAAAGATTGAACAACAAAGGAATAAACTTGAAGTGATCTAAATCAGTGTTGGAAGGCCCTTGGATTGTATTATGGGCATAATTTTGAAAAAAAATAAAAATATTTTAAGTCTATAAAAAACAACAACAGGGCTGAGCCCTGGTGGCGTAAGTGGTTGAGTGCGGGGCTGCGGCCCTCAGGCTTGGCAGTTCAAATACAGCAGCGACTCTCAGGAGCAGCACTGGGTGGCTCCCACAACCACCAGAGGGCAGTGAGGCCCACAAAAAACAAACAAACAAAAAAGACGCCCTCAAAAAACAACAACAACAACAGCAAAAATACCCAAAGAATGTAAAAACAAACAAACTAAACCAAAAACACTGCCTTGTGCTTATGCATAGCGAACCCCTGGGTTTCTGTGGCTGTAACTATTTATATAAAATACACAAGAAATTTGAATGCTCAACCAGGAGATAAAGGAGGGGCGAGGGAGTATTACAGCCAAATGTGATGGTGAATATACAATTATGTTTAGGCGCAGTTTAACTGTGAAAGTGTATGATGTGTGAACATTATATCAAGAAAATTCTTTAAGGAAGATTAAAAAAAAAAGAAAGAAAGATGCTAAATTTGCCCTATGGTTACACTGGAAGAAGGAGTGTTTTGCTTAGGGGGCACTGAGTTCATTTTAATGGCTGTGGAACAATGTGGAGATGGATAACAAGAATCGTTGTACAACACAGAGCGTATAGTGAGCATCACTAAACCATACATGCAGAAGTTCTTGAATTGGTGAATATTTTGTTGTATATTTGTGTCAAGATGGAAAAAATTACATGAATAACAATGAGTATGGGGAAAATATAATATTACAAAATTAATTGTGGTAAACACTGTGCAACTCTTCTTTACACATATTGAACTATTGTATTGCATGTTACATGGATAAAGTGCCAATAAAAATGTTTGGGGGTTGTTTTTTTTAAGTAAGAAATGGGAGTGCTGTTAGAAATTTCATTTAGGTTGTTTGTGAGTGTGTGTGTGCGTGTGTTTACTGGATGTGATACTGTTGAAATAGTGGGTTAGCTGTTGGGCTTTTAACCCAGAGTTGGCTGTTCAAATCCACCAGCCACCCTGGGAAAAAAGTGATACTTTTCCCAGAAAGAAATACAGTCTTGGAAACAGGAGCAGTTCAACTCTGTTTTCTGTGGTCATTATGAATCAGAATTGACTTAAAGACAGTGGAAATATTCCATTGGGCAAAAACAAACTAATAACCCAGTACCTTCAAGTCCATAGTGCCCCATACAGTGATTCATAGGCTACAAATACGTACAGGCACAGGTAGCCCCATCTTTCTCCAGCACACGAACACTAGACTGTTAATGGCCAACGCAGGATTCTACTGGTATGACAATAGTCTATGTTTTGTCTGTCTGTGGTTTTGTTCTCATTTTTTAATTGAATAACCAAACCCACTGGCATGGAATCAAGGTCGGATTATAGCAACCCGCCCAGGGTTTCTGAGAATATAACTGTTTGGGGGAGTCGAAAATAACACTCTTTCTACAGAGGAGCTGTTTGTGGATTTGAACTCTCTTCCACAAAGATCACAGCCCAACACGGAGCCAATGCACCACCTACTCACAGAAGACCATTAAAAAACCACCTCTGCCTCTTCCTGTGCCATTCTCACAATGATCATTCTGTGGGAAGCCATGGTTGCAACTACTGTGTCGATACATGGACACCACCAATGGATAGTGATATCATTTGTCTGTTAAGTCACTTGACCTTTGCATTAACCTGAGAGTGGTTCATTTTACATCTGATCTTAGCCAAAAGGCTGAGAAGCAATGAGAGAGTGCCTCATTTTTGATTCATGGCTGAGATTCGTATTGGCTATGTTTATTTTCTTCTAGCAGTTTCATAATATTTGGCATGAAAACATACGTGTCAGGCTTATCTGGGTTTGTCTGTGACCATGTGTCCTGTGGTATCTCAGGTGAATTATTGGTGTTTTCCTTCTTTTACTTCTTTGTCTTCAAAACCTAAATTGTATACCAGTCTCTCTCCATTTCTCTTCAAACAGAGTATATGTTGTTGCAAATCCTTGTGCTCAAGATTGGGAAAAAGTTGACCTGAAAAACTTCTTGGGCAGAAGGAAATCCAGGGAGACACACCTGCTTTGCCGCCAGTCCCTGACAGGATAGACGTCAGCATTTCCTGCTCCCTCCATGTGAAACTCAGTCGGCCTCCAAGGATCCAGCAACGACTCCCTCCAAATGCTTTCAGGGTCTCTTTGGAAATACTAAGTAGACGCACACTGTTGACTTTGGTAATTAACCGAAGTGGGGAATGTTTTGGAGAAAAGTTCTCAGTTCCCCAAGCATGTGCTGTCACCACCACTGAAGGTGAAAGGATAATCACGGTCCTGTGGGGAGCTGAGGTCACAGAATCACAAACCCATATCTCAGGCTTAGGCCGCCTCGCTTCCTTAAACATGCTGGCCACCATGACCTTCACACGGAGCGCGCCCTCTTGACAGAGAGAAGGAGTCGGGTGAGTGTTTTCTGTTTGGAGCCTGAGACAAGGGACTGTGCGGGAAAGGATAGCAAAAGTGGGTGCTGTGGGATCATGGGATGGTTCTGTGTCTGACCCAGGTCCATATGTTGTTCAGGTCAGCTCCGAAGTACAGCAACCCCAGGCACCACAGAGGGAAACACTGCAGGCTCCGTCCATTGTCACAGGGTGGTAGAGTTCCTTGTGGGAGTCATTGTGTCAGGCCATCTCTGGGAGGATCTTCCTCTCTTTTCACTCATCCTCCC